>SZWC01002450.1:158176-168426 GCA_023375785.1 Penium margaritaceum | reverse complement strand
TGGTCAGAAACACAGTGGTCAGAAACACAGTGGTCAGAAACACACTGGTCAGAAACACAGTGGTGAGAAACACACTGGTCAGAAACACACTGGTCAGAAACACACTGGTCAGAAACAAACATGTCAGAAACACACTGGTCAGAAACACAGTGGTCAGAAACACAGTGGTCAGAAAAACAGTGGTCACAAACAGAGTGGTCACAAACACGGTGGTACGAAACACAGTGGTCAGAAACACAGTGGTCAGGAACACATTGGTCAGAAATACAATGGTTACAAACACACTGGTCAGAAACACAGTGGTCAGAAGCACAGTGGTCAGAATCACGGTGGTCAGAACCACACTGGTCAGAAACACACAGGTCAGAATCAAACAGGACAGAAACACAGTGGTCAGAAACACAGTGGTCAGAAAAAAAGTGGTCAGAAAAACAGTGGTCACAAACACAGTGGTCACAAACACAGTGGTAAGAAACACAGTGGTCAGAAACACAGTGGTCAGAAACACATTGGTCAGAAACACAGTGGTTAGAAACACTCTGGTCAGAAACACGTTGGTCAGAAGCACAGTGGTAAAAACCACAGTGGTCAGAAACACAGTGGTCAGAAACACAGTGGTCAGAAACACGGTGGTCAGAAACACAGTGGTCAGAAATTAAGTGGTCAGAAGCACACTGGTCAGAGTCACACTGGTCAGAAGCACAGTGGTCAGAAACACAGTGGTCAGAAATTAAGTGGTCAGAAGCACACTGGTCAGAGTCACACTGGTCAGAAGCACATTAGTCAAAAACACAGTGGTCAGAAACACAGTGGTCACAACCAAAGTGGTCAGAAACACAGTAGTCAAAAACGCATTGGTCAGAAACACAGTGGTCGGAAATACAATGGTCATAAACACAATGCTCAGAAACACAGTGGTCTGAAACACCCTGGTGGGCACACTGGTCAGAAACACAGTGGTCAGAAACACAATGGTCAGAAACACACTGGTCAGAAACACAGTGGTCAGAAACTGAGTGGTCAGAAACACAGTGGTCAGAAACACAGTGGTCAGAAACACAGTGGTCAAAAACACAGTAGTCAGAAACACAGTGGCCAGAAACACACTGGTCAGAAACACAGTTTTCAGAAACACATTGGTCAGAAACACAATTGTCATAAGCAGAATGGTGAGAAACTCAGTGGTCAGAAACACACTGGTCAGAAACACACTGGTCAGAAACACAGTTGTCAGAAACACAGTGGTCAAAAACACTGGGGTCAGAAACACAGTGGTCACAAACACACTGGTCAGAAACATAGTGGTCAGAAACACAGTGGTCAGAAACACATTGGTGAGAAACACACTGGTCAGAAACACAGTGGTCAGAAACACACTGTTCAGAAGCACACTGGTCAGAAACACAGTTGTCAGAAACACAGTGGTCAGAAACACAGAGGTCAGAAACGGAGTGGTACTAGACACACTGGTCAGAAACACAGTGGTCAGAAACACAGTGGTAAGAAACACAGTGGTCAGAAATACACTGGTCAGAAACACAGTGGTCAGAAACACAGTGGTAAGAAACACAGTGGTCAGAAATACACTGGTCAGAAACACAGTGGTCAGAAACACAGTGGTAAGAAACACAGTGGTCAGAAATACACTGGTCAGAAACACAGTGGTCAGAAACACAGTGGTAAGAAACACAGTGGTCAGAAATACACTGGTCAGAAACACAGTGGTCAGAAACACAGTGGTAAGAAACACAGTGGTCAGAAATACACTGGTCAGAAACACAGTGGTCAGAAACACAGTGGTAAGAAACACAGTGGTCAGAAATACACTGGTCAGAAACACAGTGGTCAGAAACACAGTGGTAAGAAACACAGTGGTCAGAAATACACTGGTCAGAAACACAGTGGTCAGAAACACAGTGGTAAGAAACACAGTGGTCAGAAATACACTGGTCAGAAACACAGTGGTCAGAAACACAGTGGTAAGAAACACAGTGGTCAGAAATACACTGGTCAGAAACACAGTGGTCAGAAACACAGTGGTAAGAAACACAGTGGTCAGAAATACACTGGTCAGAAACACAGTGGTCAGAAACACACTGGTGAGAAACACACTGGTCAGAAACACAGTGGTCAGAAACTGAGTGGTCAGAAACACACTGGTCAGAAACACGGTGGTCAGAAACACAGTGGTCAGAAGCACAGTGGTCAGAAACACAGTGGTCAGAAACACACTGGTCAGAAACACACTGGTCAGAAACACAATGGTAAGAAACAAACTGGTCAGAAACACACTGGTCAGAAACACAGTGGTCAGAAACACAGTGGTCAGAAACACAGGGGTCAGAAACACACTGGTAGGAAACACAGTGGTCACAAACACACTGGTCAGAAACACAGTGGTCAGAAACACAGTGGTCACAAACACAGTGGTTAAAAACCCACTGGTCAGAAGCACAGTGGTCGGAAACACGATGGTCAGAAACACAGTGGTCAGAAACACAGTGGTCAGAAACACACCGGTCCGAGGCACAGTGGTCAGAAACACAGTGGTCAGAAACACTCTGGTCAGAAACACAGTGGTCATTAACACTCTGGTCAGAAACACAGCGGTTTCAAACACAGTGGTCAAAAACATAGTGGTCAGAAACACAGTGGTCAGAAACACACTGGTCAGAAACACAGTGGTCGGCAACACAGTGGTCAGAAACACAATTGTCAGAAACACAATGGTAAGAAACACTGTAATCAGAAACACAGTGGTGAGAAACACAGTGGTCAGAAACACAGTGGTCAGAAACACAGTGGTCAGAATAATAGTGGTCAGAAGCACACTGGTTAGAAACACAGTTGTGAGAAACATAGTGGTCAAATATACTGAGGTCAAAAACACGGTGGTCAGAAACACACTCGTCAGAAACACAGTGGTCAGAAACACAGTGGTCAGAAACTCACTGGTCAGAAACACACTGGTCAGGAACACGGTGGTCAGAAATACACTGGTCACAAACACACTGGTCACAAACACAGTGGTCAGAAACATAGTGGTCAGAAGCACACTGGTCAGAAACACAGTTGTCAGAAACACAGTGGTCAAAAACACAGAGGTCAGAAACACTGTGGTCAGAAACACACTGTTCAGAAACACAGTGGTCAGAAACACAGTGGTCAAAAACACAGTGGTCAAAAACACAGTGGTCAGAAACGAAGTGGTCAGAAACACACTAGTCAGAAACACATAGGTCAGAAACACAGTAGTCAGAAACACACTGGTCAGAAACACACTGGTCGGAAACACACTGGTCAGAAACACAGTGGTCAGAAACACACTAGTCAGAAACACATAGGTCAGAAACACAGTAGTCAGAAACACACTGGTCAGAAACACACTGGTCGGAAACACACTGGTCAGAAACACACAGGTCAGAAACACACTGCTCGGAGACACAGTGGTCAGAAACACAGTGGTCAGAAACACACTTGTCAGAAACACAGTGGTCAGAAAGACAGTGGTCAGAAACACAGGGGTAAGAAACACACTGGTCAGAAACACAGTGTCTACAAACACACTTGTCAGAAACACACTGGTCAGAAACACAGTGGTCCAAAATACAGTGGTCAGAAACACAGTGGTTTGAAACACAGTGGTGAGGAACACAGTGGTCAGAAACACACTGGCCAGAAACACACTGGTCAGAGACATAGTGGTCACAAACACACTGGTCAGAAACACACTGGTCAGAAACACATTGGTCAGAAACACAGTGCTCAGATACACGGTGGTCAGAAACACAGTGGTCAGAAACGCAATGGTCAGTTACACAGTAGGCAGAAACACAGTGATCAGAAACACAATGGTCAGAAACACAGTGGTCAGAAACACAGTGGTCAGAAACACAGTGGTCAGAAACACACTCGTCAGAAACACACAGGTCAGAAACACAGTGGTCAGAGACACAGTGGTCAGAAACACACTGGTCAGAAACACAGTGGTCAGAAACGCAATGGTCAGTTACACAGTAGCCAGAAACACAGTGATCAGAAACACAATGGTCAGAAACACAGTGGTCAGAAACACAGTGGTCAGAAACACAGTGGTCAGAAACACACTCGTCAGAAACACACAGGTCAGAAACACAGTGGTCAGAGACACAGTGGTCAGGAACATAGTGGTCAGAAACACAGTGGTCAGAAACACACTGGTCAGAAACACAAAGGTCAAAAACACATTGGTCAGAAACACAGTGGTCAGAAAGACACTGGATAGAAACACAGTGGTCAGAACACGGTTGTCATAAACACAGTGGTCAGAAACACAGTGGTCAGAAACACTCTGGTCAGAAACACACTGGTCATAAAGACACGTGTCAAAAATAAACAGGTCAGAAACACATTGGTCAGAAACACACTGGTCAGAAACACAGTGGTCAGAAACACAGTGTTCAGAAACACAGTGGTCACAAACACAGTGCAAAGAAACACAGTGGTCAGAAAAACAGTGGTCAGAAACACATTGGTCAAAAACACAGTGGTTAGAAGCACACTGGTCAGAAACACACTGGTCAGAAGCACAGTGGTCAGAAACGCAGTGGTCAGAAACAGAGTGGTCAGAAACACAGGGGTCAGATACACAGTGGTCGGAAACACAGTGTTCAGAAGCACAGTGGTCAGAGGCACACTGGTCAGAAACACATTTGTCATAAACACAGTGATCAGAAACACAGTGGTAAGAAACACAGTGGTTAACAACACACGAGTCAAAAACATAGTGGTCGGAAACACAGTGGTCAGAAACACAGTGGTCAGAAACGCAGCGGTCAGAAACACACTGGTCCGAGGCACACTGGTCAGAAACACAGTGGTAAAAAACACAGTGGTCATAAACAGACTGGTCAGAAACACACTGGTCAGAAATTGAGTGGTTGGAAACACACTGGTCAGAAACACAGTCGTCAGAAACACAGTGGTCAAAAACATAGTTGTCAGAAACACAGTGGTCAGAAACACATTGGTCAGAAACACAGTGATAAAAAACACAGTGGTCAGAAACACAATGGACAGAAACACACTGGTCAGAAACACAGTGGTCAGAAACACACTGGTCAGAAACACACTGGTCAGAAAAACACTGCTCGGAAACACAGTGGTCAGAAACACAGTGGTCAGAAACACAGTGGTCAGAAACACAGTGGTCAGAAACACAGTGGTCATAAACACAGGGGTAAGAAACACACTGGTCAGAAACACATTGGTCAGAGACACAGTGGTCAGAAACATAGTGGTCTGAAACACAGTGGTCAGAAACACAGTGGTCATAAACACAGGGGTAAGAAACACACTGGTCAGAAACACATTGGTCAGAGACACAGTGGTCAGAAACATAGTGGTCTGAAACACAGTGGTCAGAATCACACTGGTCAGACACACAATGGTCAAAAAAACATTGGTCAGAAACACAGTGGTCAGAAAGACACTGGACAGAAACACAGTGGTCAGAACACGACTGTCAGAAACACAGTGGTGAGAAACACTGTGGTCAGAAACACTCTGGTCAGAAACACACTGGTCAGAAACACACGAGTCAGAAACAAACAGGTCAGAAACACATTGGTCAGAAACACACTGGTCATAAACACAGTGGTCAGAAACACAGTGTTCAGAAACACAGTGGTCAAAAACACACTGGTAAGAAACACAGTGGTCAGAACAACAGTTGTTAGAAAAACATTTGTCAGAAACACAGTGGTTAGAGACACACTGGCCAGAAACACACTGGTCCGAAGCACAGTGGTCAGAAACGCAGTGGTCAGAAACACAGTGGTCAGAAACACAGGGGTGAGAAACACAGTGGTCAGAAAAACAGTGGTCAGAAGCACAGTGGTCAGATGCACACTAGTCAGAAACACATTTGTCAGAAACACAGTGGTCAGAAACACAGTGGTCAGAAACACAGTGGATAGAAACACAGTGGTTAACAACACACGAGTCAAAAACATAGTGGTCGGAAACACAGTGGTCAGAAACACAGTGGTCAGAAACACAGTGGTCAGAAACACAGTGGATAGAAACACAGTGGTTAACAACACACGAGTCAAAAACATAGTGGTCGGAAACACAGTGGTCAGAAACACATTGGTCAGAAACGCAGTGGTCAGAAACACACTGGTCCGAGCACACTGGTCAGAAACACAGTGGTCAAAAACACGGTGGTCAGAAACAGACTGGTCGGAAACACAGTGGTTAGAAACTGAGTGGTTGGAAACACACTGGTCAGAAACACAGTCGTCAGAAACACAGTGGTCAACAACATAGTGGTCAGAAACACAGTGGTCAGAAACACATTGGTCAGAAACACAGTGGTTAAAAACACAGTGGTCAGAAACACACTGGACAGAAACACACTGCTCAGAACCACAGTGGTCAGAAACACACTTGTCAGAAACACACTGGTCAGAAACACAGTGGTCAGAAACACAGTGGTTAGAAACACAGCGGTCAGAAACACAGTGGTCAGAAACACAGTGATCAGAAACACAGTGGTCAAAAACACAGTGGTAAGAAACACAGTGGTCATAAACACACCGGTCAGAAACACAATGGTCAGAAAAACACTGGTCCGAAACACAGTGGTCATAAACATACTGGTCAGAAACACAGTGGTCAATAACACAGCGGTCAGAAACACAGTGGTCAGGAACACACTGGTCAAAAACACAGTGCTCAGAAACACAGTGCTCATAAACTAGTGGTCAGAAATACAGTGGTCATTAATTCACTTGTCAGAAACACAGTGGTCAGAAAAAATTGGTCTGAAACACAGTGGTCAGAAACACGGTGGTGAGAAACATAATGTTCACAAACACAGTGTTCAGAAACACAGTGCTCAGAAACACAGTGCTCAGACACACACTGGTCAGAAACACAGTGGTCAGAAACACGGTGGTGAGAAACATAATGTTCACAAACACAGTGTTCAGAAACACAGTGCTCAGAAACACAGTGCTCAGACACACACTGGTCAGAAACACACTGGTCAGAAACACACTGGTCAGGAACACATTGGTGAGAAACACAGTGATGAGAAACACACTGGTCAGAAACACAGTGGTCAGAAACACATTGGTCAGAAACACAGGGGTTAGAAACACAGTGGTCACAAACACACTGGTCAGAAACACACTGTTCAGAAATACATTGGTCAGAAACACAGTGGTCAGAAACACAGGGGTTAGAAACACAGTGGTCACAAACACACTGGTCAGAAACACACTGTTCAGAAATACATTGGTCAGAAACACAGTGGTCAGAAACACAGTGGTCGGTAACACAGTGGTGAGAAACACAGTGGTCAGAAACACACTGGTCAGAAACACAGTGGTCGGCAACACAGTGGTCCGAAACACAATTGTCAGAAACACAATGGTAAGAAACACTGTGGTCAGAAACACAGTGGTGAGAAACATAGTGGTCAGAAACACAGTGGTCAGAAACACAGTGGTCAGAATAATAGTGGTCAGAAGCACACTGGTTAGAAACACAGTTGTCAGAAACATAGTGGTCAAAAACACTGAGGTCAAAAACACGGTGGTCAGAAACACACTCGTCAGAAACACAGTGGTCAGAAACACAGTGGTCAGAAACTCACTGGTCAGAAACACACTGGTCAGAAACACGGTGGTCAGAAACACACTGGTCAGAAACACAGTGGTCAGAAACACAGGGGTGAGAAACACAGTGGTCAGAAACACAGTGGTGAGAAACATAGTGGTCAGAAACACAGTGGTCAGAAACGCAATGGTCAGTTACACAGTAGTCAGAAACACAGTGATCAGAAACACAGTGGTCAGAAACACAGGGGTGAGAAACACAGTGGTCAGAAACACAGTGGTGAGAAACATAGTGGTCAGAAACACAGTGGTCAGAAACGCAATGGTCAGTTACACAGTAGTCAGAAACACAGTGATCAGAAACACAGTGGTCAGAAACACAGGGGTGAGAAACACAGTGGTCAGAAACACAGTGGTGAGAAACATAGTGGTCAGAAACACAGTGGTCAGAAACGCAATGGTCAGTTACACAGTAGTCAGAAACACAGTGATCAGAAACACAGTGGTCAGAAACACAGGGGTGAGAAACACAGTGGTCAGAAACACAGTGGTGAGAAACATAGTGGTCAGAAACACAGTGGTCAGAAACGCAATGGTCAGTTACACAGTAGTCAGAAACACAGTGATCAGAAACACAGTGGTCAGAAACACAGGGGTGAGAAACACAGTGGTCAGAAACACAGTGGTGAGAAACATAGTGGTCAGAAACACAGTGGTCAGAAACGCAATGGTCAGTTACACAGTAGTCAGAAACACAGTGATCAGAAACACAGTGGTCAGAAACACAGGGGTGAGAAACACAGTGGTCAGAAACACAGTGGTGAGAAACATAGTGGTCAGAAACACAGTGGTCAGAAACGCAATGGTCAGTTACACAGTAGTCAGAAACACAGTGATCAGAAACACAGTGGTCAGAAACACAGGGGTGAGAAACACAGTGGTCAGAAACACAGTGGTGAGAAACATAGTGGTCAGAAACACAGTGGTCAGAAACGCAATGGTCAGTTACACAGTAGTCAGAAACACAGTGATCAGAAACACAGTGGTCAGAAACACAGGGGTGAGAAACACAGTGGTCAGAAACACAGTGGTGAGAAACATAGTGGTCAGAAACACAGTGGTCAGAAACGCAATGGTCAGTTACACAGTAGTCAGAAACACAGTGATCAGAAACACAGTGGTCAGAAACACAGGGGTGAGAAACACAGTGGTCAGAAACACAGTGGTGAGAAACATAGTGGTCAGAAACACAGTGGTCAGAAACGCAATGGTCAGTTACACAGTAGTCAGAAACACAGTGATCAGAAACACAGTGGTCAGAAACACAGGGGTGAGAAACACAGTGGTCAGAAACACAGTGGTGAGAAACATAGTGGTCAGAAACACAGTGGTCAGAAACGCAATGGTCAGTTACACAGTAGTCAGAAACACAGTGATCAGAAACACAGTGGTCAGAAACACAGTGGTCAGAAACACAGTGGTCAGAAACACAGTGGTCAGAAACACACTCGTCAGAAACACACAGGTCAGAAACACAGTGGTCAGAGACACAGTGGTCAGGAACATAGTGGTCAGAAACACAGTGGTCAGAAACCCACTGGTCAGAAACACAGAGGTCAAAAACACATTGGTCAGAAACACAGTGGTCAGAAAGACACTGGACAGAAACACAGTGGTCAGAACACGGTTGTCATAAACACAGTGGTCAGAAACACAGTGGTCAGAAACACTCTGGGCAGAAACACACTGGTCATAAAGACACGTGTCAAAAATAAACAGGTAAGAAACACATTGGTCAGAAACACACTGGCCAGAAACACAGTGGTCAGAAACACAGTGTTCAGAAACACAGTGGTCACAAACACAGTGCAAAGAAACACAGTGGTCAGAAAAACAGTGGTCAGAAACACATTGGTCAAAAACACAGTGGTTAGAAACACACTGGTCAGAAACACACTGGTCAGAAGCACAGTGGTCAAAAACGCAGTGGTCAGAAACAGAGTGGTCAGAAACACAGGGGTCAGAAACACAGTGGTCAGAAACACAGTGGTCAGAAGCACAGTGGTCAGAGGCACACTGGTCAGAAACACATTTGTCAGAAACACAGTGGTCAGAAACACAGTGGTCAGAAACACAGTGGTTAACAACACACGAGTCAAAAACATAGTGGTCAGAAACACAGTGGTCAGAAACACAGTGGTCAGAAACGCAGTGGTCAGAAGCACACTGGTCCGAGGCACACTGGTCAGAAACACAGCGGTCAAAAACACAGTGGTCATAAACAGACTGGTCTGAAACACACTGGTCAGAAACTGAGTGGTTGGGAACACACTGGTCAGAAACACAGTCGTCAGAAACACAGTGGTCAAAAACATAGTGGTCAGAAACACAGTGGTCAGAAACACATTGGTCAGAAACACAGTGATAAAAAACACAGTGGTCAGAAACACACTGGACAGAAACACACTGGTCAGAAACACACTGGTCAGAAACACACTGGTCAGAAACACACTGGTCAGAAACACAGTGCTCGGAAACACAGTGGTCAGAAACACAGTGATCCGAAACACACTGGTCAGAAACACAGTGGTCAGAAACACAGTGGTCATAAACACAGGGGTAAGAAACACACTGGTCAGAAACACA
>SZWC01002450.1:129672-155916 GCA_023375785.1 Penium margaritaceum | reverse complement strand
TGGTCAGAAACACAGTGGTCAGAAACACAGTGGTCATAAACACAGGGGTAAGAAACACACTGGTCAGAAACACATTGGTCAGAGACACAGTGGTCAGAAACATAGTGGTCTGAAACACAGTGGTCAGAAAGACACTGGACAGAAACACAGTGGTCAGAACACGATTGTCAGAAACACAGTGGTGTGAAACACTGTGGTCAGAAACACTATGGTCAGAAACACACTGGTCAGAAACACACGAGTCAGAAACAAACAGGTCAGAAACACGTTGGTCAGAAACACACTGGTCAGAAACACAGTGGTCAGAAACACAGTGTTCAGAAACACAGTGGTCACAAACACACTGGTAAGAAACACAGTGGTCAGAAAAACAGTTGTCAGAAACACATTTGTCAGAAACACAGTGGTTAGAAACACACTGGCCAGAAACACACTGGTCCGAAGCACAGTGGTCAGAAACGCAGTGGTCAGAAACACAGTGGTCAGAAACACAGGGGTGAGAAACACAGTGGTCAGAAACACAGTAGTCAGAGGCACAGTGGTCAGATGCACACTGGTCAGAAACACATTTGTCAGAAACACAGTGGTCAGAAAAACAGTGGTCAGAAACACAGTGGATAGAAACACAGTGGTTAACAACACACGAGTCAAAAACATAGTGGTCGGAAACACAGTGGTCAGAAACACAGTGGTCAGAAACGCAGTGGTCAGAAACACACTGGTCCAAGCACACTGGTCAGAAACACAGTGGTCAAAAATACAGTGGTCAGAAACAGACTGGTCAGAAACACAGTGGTTAGAAACTGAGTGGTTGGAAACACACTGGTCAGAAACACAGTTGTCAGAAACACAGTGGTCAAAAACATAGTGGTCAAAAACACAGTGGTCAGAAACACATTGGTCAGAAACACAGTGGTTAAAAACACAGTGGTCAGAAACACACTGGACAGAAACACACTGGTCAGAAACACAGTGGTCAGAAACACAGTGGTCAGAAACACACTTGTCAGAAACACACTGGTCAGAAACACAGTGGTCAGAAACACAGTGGTCAGAAACACAGCGGTCAAGAACACAGTGGTCAGAAACACAGTGATCAGAAACACAGTGGTCAAAAACACAGTGGTCAGAAACACAGTGGTCATAAACACACCGGTCAGAAACACAATGGTCAGAAAAACACTGGTCGGAAACACAGTGGTCATAAACATACTGGTCAGAAACACAGTGGTCAATAACACAGCGGTCAGAAACACAGTGGTCAGGAACACACTGGTAAAAAACACAGTGCTCAGAAACACAGTGCTCATAAACTAGTGGTCAGAAACACAGTGGTCATTAATTCACTTGTCAGAAACACAGTGGTCAGAAAAAAATGGTCAGAAACACAGTGGTCAGAAACACTGTGGTGAGAAACATAATGTTCACAAACACAGTGTTCAGAAACACAGTGCTCAGAAACACACTGCTCAGACACACACTGGTCAGAAACACATTGGTCATAAACACACTGGTCAGGAACACAGTGGTGAGAAACACAGTGGTGAGAAACACACTGGTCAGAAACACAGTGGTCAGAAACACATTGGTCAGAAACACAGGGGTTAGAAACACAGTGGTCACAAACACACTGGTCAGAAACACACTGTTCAAAAATACATTGGTCAGAAACACAGTGGTCAGAAACACAGTTGTCGGTAACACAGTGGTGAGAAACACAGTGGTCAAAAACACACTGGTCATAAACACAGTGGTCGGAAACACAGTGGTCAGAAACACACTGGTCATAAACATACTGGTGAGAAACATAGTGGTTAGAAACACAGTGCTAAGAAACACTGTGTTCAGAAACACAGTGGTCAGAAACACACTGGTCAGTTACACAGTGGTTCAAACAATATAGATAAAAAACACAGTGGTCAGAAACACAGTGGTCAGGACCACAGTGGTCAGAAACACAGTGGTCAGAAACACATTGGTCAGAAACACAGTGGTTAGAAACACTCTGGTCAGAAACACACTAGTCAGAAGCACAGTGGTCAGAAAGGCAGTGGTCAGAAACACAGTGGTCAGAAACACTTTGGTCAGAAACACAGTGGTCAGAAACACAGTGGTCAGAAACACACTCGTCAGAGGCACACTGGTCAGAGACACATTGGTCAGAAACACAGTGGTCAGAAACACAGTGGTCAGAAACACAGTGGTCAGAAACACAGTGGTAAAAAACACACGAGTCATAAACACAGTGGTCGGAAACACAGTGGTCAGAAACACAGGGGTCAGAAACACATTACTCAGAAACACATAGGTCAGAAACACAGTAGTCAGAAACACACTGGTCAGAAACACACTGGTCAGAAACACACTGGTCAGAAATACACAGGTCAGAAACACGCTGCTCGGAGACACAGTGGTCAGAAACACAGTGGTCAAAAACACACTGGTCAGAAACACAGTGGTCAGAAACACACTGGTCAGAAACACAGGGGTCAGAAACACACTGGTCAGGAACACAGTGGTCACAAACACACTGGTCAGAAAAACACTGGTCAGAAACACAGTGGTCCAAAATACAGTAGTCAGAAATACAGTGGTTGGAAACACAGTGGCGAGGAACACAGTGGTCAGAAACACACTGGCCAGAAACACACTGGTCAGAAACATAGTGGTCAGAAACACACTGGTCAGAAACACACTGGTCAGAAACACAGTGGTCAGAAACACAGTGCTCACATACACAGTGGTTAGAAACACACTGGTCAGTTACACAGTAGTCAGAAATACAGTGATCAGAAACACAGTGGTCAGAAACACAGTGGTCAGAAACACTGTGGTCAGAAACACAGTGGTCAGAAACACACTTGTCATAAACACACAGGTCAAGAACACAGTGGTAAGAGACACAGTGGTCAGAAACATAATGGTCAGAAACACAGTGGTGAGAAACACACTGGTCAGAAACACAGTGGTCAGAAAGACACTGGACAGAAACACAGTGGTTAGAAACACACTGATCAGAAACACACTGGTCAGAAGCACAGTGGTCAGAAACACAGTGGTCAGAAACACACTGGTCAGAAACACAGTGGTCAGAAAGACACTGGACAGAAACACAGTGGTTAGAAACACACTGATCAGAAACACACTGGTCAGAAGCACAGTGGTCAGAAACGCAGTGGTCAGAAACACAGTGGTCAGAAACACAGCGGTCAGAAACACTGTGGTCAGAAACACAGTGGTCGGAAGCACTGTGGCCAGAGGAACACTGGTCAGAAACACATTTGTCAGAAACACAGTGGTCAGAAACACAGTGGTCAGAAACACAGTGGTCAGAAACACAGTGGTCAAAAACACACGAGTCAGAAACACAGTGGTCCGAAACACAGTGGTCAGAAAAACAGTGGTCAGAAACGCAGTGGTGAGAAACACACTGGTCCGTGGCACACTGGTCGGAAACACAGTGGTCAAAAACACATTGGTCAGAAACAGACTGGTCAGAGACAGAGTGGTCAGAAATTGAGTGGTTGGAAACACACTGGTCAGAAACACAGTCGTCAGAAACACAGTGGTAAAGAATAGAGTGGTCAGAAACACAGTGGTCAGAAACACATTGGTCAGAAACACAGCGGTGAAAAACACGGTTGTCAAAAACACACTAGACGGAAACACAATGGTCAGAAACACAGTGGTCAGACACACAGTGGTCAGAAACACACTGGTCAGAAACACAGTGGTCAGAAACACAGTGGCCAGAAACACAGTGGTAAGAAGCACAGTGGCAAGAAACACAGTGATCAGAAACACAGTGGTCAGAAACACAGTGGTCATAAACACACCGGTCAGAAACACACGTGTCAGAAAAACACTGGTCGGAAACACAGTGGTCAGAAACATACTGGTCAGAAACACAGTGGTCAAAAACACAGCGGTCAGAAACTCAGTGGTCACAAACACACTGGTCAAAAATACAGTGCTCAGAAACACAGTGCTCATAAACTAGTGGTCATAAATACACTTGTCAGACACACAGTGGTCATAAAAAAATGGTCAGGAACACAGTGGTCAGAAACACGGTGGTGAGAAACATAATGTTCACAAACACAGTGTTCAGAAACACAGTGCTCAGAAACACAGTGGTCAGAAACACACTGGTCAGAAACACACTGGTCAGAAACACACTGGTCAGAAACACACTCGTCAGAAACACACTCGTCAGAAACAACCAGGTCAGAAACACACAGGTCATAGACACAGTGATCACAAACACAGTGGTCAGAAACACAGTGGTCAGAAACACCCTGGTCAGAAACACAGTGGTCAAAAACACATTGGTCAGACTCACAGTGGTCAGAAAGACACTGGACAGAAACACAGTGGTCAGAACACGGTTGTCAGAAACGCAGTGGTCAGGAATACAGTGGTCAGAAACACACTGGTCAGAAACACACTGGTCAGTAACACACAAGTCAGAAACAAACAGGTCAGAAACACATTGGTCAGAAACACCTTGGTCAGAAACACAGTGGTCAGAATACAGTGTTCAGAAACACAGTGGTCACAAACACAGTGGTAAGAAACACAGTGGTCAGAAAAACAGAGGTCAGAAACACATTGGTCAGAAACACAGTGGTTAGAAACACACTGGTCATAAACACACTGGTCAGAAGCACAGTGGTCAGAAACACAGTAGTCAGAAACACAGTGGTCAGAAACACAGCGGTAAGAAACACAGTGGTCAGAAACACAGTGGTCAGAAGCACACTGGTCTGAGGCACACTAGTCAGAAACACATTTGTCATAAACACAGTGGTCAGAAACACAGTGGTCGGAAACACAGTGGTCAGAAACACAGTAGTCAGAAATGCAGAGGTCAGAAACACACTGGTCCGAGGAACACTGGTCAGAAACACAGTGGTCAAAGACACAGTGGTCAGAAACAGATTGGTCAGAAACACAGTGGTCAGAAACTGAGTGGTTGGAAACACACTGGTCAGAAACACAGTCGTCAGAAACACAGTGGTCAAAAGATAGTGGTCAGAAACACAGTGGTCAGAAACACACCGGTCAGAAACACAGTGGTCAGAAACACTGTGTTCATAACCACGGTGGTCAAAAACACAGTGGTCAGAAACACAGTGATCAGAAACACAGTGGTCAAAAACACAATGGTCAGAAACACAGTGGTCATAAACACACCGGTCAGAAACACACTGGTCAGAAAAACACTGGTCGGAAACACAGTGGTCAGAAACATACCGGTCTGAAACACAGTGGTCAAAAACACTGCGGTCAGAAACACACTGGTTAGAAACACACTGGTAAAGAACACTTTGCTCAGAAACACCGTGCTCAGAAACTAGTGGTCAGAAACACAGTGGTCATAAATACACTTGTCAGAAACACTGTGGTCAGAAAACAATGGTCAGAAACACAGTCGTCAGAAACACGGTGGTGAGAAACAGAATGTTCACAAACACAGTGTTCAGAAACACAGTGGTCAGAAACACAGTGGTCAGAGACACACTGGTCAGAAACACACTGGTCAGAAACACACGGGCCAGGAACACGGTGGTGAGAAACACAATGGTGAGAAACACACTGGTCAGCAACACAGTGGTCAGAAACACAGGGGTCTGAGACATAGTAGTCACAAACACACTGGTCAGAAACACACTTTTTAGAAACACAGTGGTCAGAAACACAGTGGTTGGAAACACATTGGTGAGAAACACAGTGGTCAAAAACACACTGGTCAGAAACACCGTGGTCTGAAACACAGTGGTCAGAAACACACTGGTCACAAAGACACTGGTCAGAAATAAAGTGGTCAGAAACACAGTGCTCAGAAACATAGTGGTCAGAAACACGGTGGTCAGAAACACACTGGTCAGTTACACAGTGGTCCAAGTAATATTGATCAAGAATACAGTGGTCAAAAACACAGTGGTCAGAAACACAGTGGTCAGAAACACAGTGGTCAGAAACACACTGGTCAGAAACACANAAGTGATCAAGAACGGCAAGAAACCCACTTCCAGTTTCCGGCTTCCAAGTAGGACAACTGTGGTGAAGGAGTTGCTCCCGAGGCTTGATAAGGAGCTAGAAGCGCTAGATGCCCCGTTGAAACAGGGATGGAGTATCTATGGCACGAGTCTTGCAGTGGACAAGTGGTCTGACCGACAGGTCAGGCCAATCTATAACGCCATGGCAGTCAATGCCATGGGATCAGTCCACATTTTCTCCCGAGATGCCTCTGGACTCACCAGATATGCAGACCACACAGCCTCAATGATAGAGGCTGCCATTGAGGCTGTGGGTGAGGATGTTGTTGTGTCTGTCATTTGTGACAACACGTCTGTGAACAAGCGTGCTTTCTAGGATCTTTCTGTCAAGTATCCAAAGCTCTTCTTCCAGGGCTGCTGTGCCCACAATGTTGATCTTGTGATGGAAAACATTGCGAAGAGTGCGTGGGGGGGCAAGCTTGATTGGAAGGTGTGAGAAAATCATCTCCTTTTGGCGCAACAATGCAATGCCTCGCACGTGGCTGAAGGAGCGGACGGGTGGTAGAGTGCTGGTGAACCGGTGTGACACGAGGTTTGCGTCAGTCTCGTCCATGGTGGAACGGCTGTTGGAGGTGAGGACAGGAGTATATTGTGCTCACGGAAGCCGCAAAGGAGGCACTATGGCTGCGGCGATTGCTCAAGGAGATTCGGGTGCCGCAAAGGAAGCCAACGGCACTCAATGCTGACAACAAGAGTGCCATCCGCCTCACCAAGAACTCTGTGCTACACCGGAGGACCAAGCACATAGAGATCCTGCATCACTTTGCACAAGACCTCGTTGCAAAGGATGATGTGGTGCTTGTGCACTGCGGCACAAAGCACATCCTTGCTGATGCCATGACAAAGGCGCAACCCGAGGACAGGCATGATGCTACTCTCATGGAGGTTGGGCTTTCCCAAGCCTCTTCAGTTGCAGGCTGAGCATGGATGACTGCCATGGGTGACGCGCAAGGGGCAGATTGTTGGAGTGATGCTCCGCACCATGGTAGGAGTGACTCCAAAAATGAACACCAAAAAGACAAGCCTTAGTGGCTTAGTGGTAAATGGTGTCCACCTCTAGAGGCAGGGGCCCGGGGTTAAGTCCCACAGATGAAAATCTGCCCTGCTTCGAGGGAGGTGGAAAACAAATGCTAGGAAGCTAGCTCAGTCTCTATAGTTCCTCTTTAAGTTTCTAGAAGGCCAGGTGAGGGTCCAAGAAAGTGGCACACCTTCTAGAAGGGATGACTAATCCTACAAGGCATCTAGAGGTGTCTTGGTCTTCTGGACACCTTCCCTCCTACTAGAAGCAAGCAGAGGAATATAGGAATGGGCAGAAGCTTCTAGAGGAGGGAAGGGATGCCTTCCTGGGTGGGAAAAAGGACAGCCTACCAATAGACACTCTAGAAGCCATAGAATCTGCTAGGAAGCTTCAAATCTGGCATGCTTTGGTGTTCTGGGAAGCTTATACCAGTGGCTATAAAATGCAATTGCTTGTGAGCCTTGATCAAGTGATCATTCTCAGTCAATCGAGCCCAAGCCTATTACCACACACTTTGACCAAATTTTGCCATCCTTGGAACCAGTTGCCTCCACAGTTTCAGTCTTTCCAAAAACAGTTGGTGGTGTGAACCAGCCACTGCTAGGGACCCTCCAGGGTGTACACTCACCCTCGGGCCAACAAAACACAGGGGTCATTAACACACTGGTCCGAAACACGGTGGTCAGAAACATTCTGGTCAGAAACACTATGGTCAGAAACACAGCGGTCAGAAACACAGTGGTCAGAAACACACTGGTCAAAAACACAGTGCTGAGAAACACAGTGGTCAGAAACCAGTGGTCAGAAACAAAGTGGTCATAAATACACTTGTCAGAGATACAGTTGTGAGAAACAAAATGGTCAGAAACACAGTGGTCAGTAACACAGTGGTCAGAAACATACTGTTCAGAAACACAGTGTTTAGAAACACAGTGGTCACAAACACAGCGGTCAGAAACACACTGGTCAGAAACACAGTGGTCAGAAACTCACTGGTCAGAAACACACTAGTCATAAACACACTGGTCAGAAACACAGTGGTGAGAAACACAGTGGTGAGAAACACACTGGTAAGAAACACAGTGGTAAGAAACACAGTGGTCAGAAACACAGGGGTCAGAAACACACTGGTCAAAAATACAGTGGTCACAAAGACACTGGTTAGAAACACACTGGTTAGAAACACAGTGGTCAGAAACACAGTGGTTAGAAACACACTGGTCAGGAACACACTGGTCAGAACAGTGGTCGTCAGAAACACAGTGGTCAGAAACACAGTGGTTAGAAACACACTGGTCAGGAACACACTGGTCAGAAACAAACAGGTCAGAAACACACTGGTCAGACACACACTGGTCAGAAACACACTGGTAAGAAACAAAGAGGTCAGAAACACACTGGTCAGAAACACACTGGTCAGAAGCACAGTGGTCACAAGTACAGTGTTCAGAAACACAGTGGTCACAAACTCAGTGGTAAGAAACGCAGTGGTCAGAAACACAGTGGTCAGAAACACATTGGTAGGAAACACAGTGGTAAGGAACACACTGGTCAGAAACACACTGGTCAGAAGCACAGCGGTCAGAAAAGCAGTGGTAAGAAACACAGTGGTCAGAAACACAGTGGTCAGAAACACAGTGGTCAGAAATACAGTGGTCAGAAACACAGTGGTCAGAAGCACACTGGTCAGAGGCACACTGGTCAGAAACACATTGGTCAGAAACACAGTGGTCAGAAACACAGTGGTCAGAAACACAGTGGTCAGAAATACAGTGGTCAGAAACACAGTGGTCAGAAGCACACTGGTCAGAGGCACACTGGTCAGAAACACATTGGTCAGAAACACAGTGGTCAGAAACACACTGGTCAGAAACACAGTGGTTAGAAACACAGTGGTCAAAAACACACGATTCAGAAATACAGTGGTCGGAAACACAGTGGTCAGAAACACAGTGGTTAGAAACACAGTGGTCAGAAACACACTGGTCTGAGGCACACTGGTCAGAAACACCGTGGTCAGAAACACGGTGGTCAATAACACACTGGTCAGAAACACAGTGGTTAGAAACACAGTGGTCAGAAACATACTGGTCAGAAACACTATGGTCAGAAACACAGCGGTCAGAAACACAGTGGTCAGGAACACAGTGGTCAGAAACGCACTGGTCAGAAACACACTGGTCAAAAACACAGTGGTCAGAAACACAGTGGTCAAAAACACAGTGGTCACAAACACACTTGTCAGAAACACAATGGTCAGAAACACAGTCGTCAGAAACACAGTGGTCAGAAACGCACTGGTCAGAAACACACTGGTCGGAAACACAATGGTCAGAAACACACTGGTCAGAAACACAAGGGTCAGAAACACACTGGTCAGAAGCACACTGGTCAGACACACAGTGGTCAGAAACACAGTCGTCAGAAACACAGTGGTCAGAAACGCACTGGTCAGAAACACACTGGTCGGAAACACACTGGTCAGAAACACCTTTGTCAGAAACACAAGGGTCAGAAACACTCTTGTCAGAAGCACACTGGTCAGACACACAGTGGTCAGAAACACACTGGTCAGAAACACAGTGGTCAGAAACACACTGGTCAGAAACACACTGGTCAGAAAAACAGTGGTCAGAAACACAATGGTAAGAAACACAGTGGTCAGAAACACAGTGGTCAGGAACACAGTGGTCAGAAACGCAGTGGTCAGAAATACTCTGGCCAGAAAAACAGTGGTCAGAAACAGAGTGGTCAGAAACACAGTGGTCAGAAACACAGTGGTCAGGAACACAGTGGTCAGAAACGCAGTGGTCAGAAATACTCTGGCCAGAAAAACAGTGGTCAGAAACAGAGTGGTCAGAAACACAGTGGTCAAAAACACACTGGTCAGAAACAAACCGGTCAAAAACACACTGGTCAGGAAAACACTGGTCAGAAACACATTGGTCAGAAAGAGAGTGGTCAGAAACATAGTGGTCAGAAACACACTGGTCAGAAACACAGTGGTCAGAAACAAAGTGGTCACAAACACAGGGGTCAGGAACACACTAGTCAGAACCAAAGTGGTCAGAAACACAGTGGTAAACAACACAGAGGTCAGAAACACAGTGGTTAAAAACACAGTGGTCGTAAACACAGTGGTCAGAGACACACTGGTCAGAAAAACACTGGTCAGAAACACCATGGTCGGAAAACCAGTGGTCAGGAACACAGTGGTCAGAAACACACTGGATAGAAACACACTGGTCGGAAACACAGTGGTGAGGAACACACTGGTCAGAAACACACTAGTCAGAAACACACTGGTCAGAAACACAATGGTGAGGAACACAGGGGTCATAAACACACTTGTCACAAACACAGTGGTCAGAACACACAGGTCATAAACACACTGGTCAGAAACACAGTGGTCAATAACACACTGGTCAGAAACACAGTGGTCAGAAACTGAGTGGTCGGAACCACACTGGTCAGAAACACAGTGGTCAGAAACACACTGGTCAGAAGCACAGTGATCAGAAACACACTGGTCAGAAACACACTGGTCAGAAACACAAGGGTCAGAAACACACTGGTCAGAAGCACACTGGTCAGACACACAGTGGTCAGAAACACACTGGTAAGGAACACAGTGGTCAGAAACACACTGGTCAGAAGCACAGTGATCAGAAACACACTGGTCAGAAACACACTGGTCAGAAACACAAGGGTCAGAAACACACTGGTCAGAAGCACACTGGTCAGACACACAGTGGTCAGAAACACACTGGTAAGGAACACAGTGGTCAGAAACACACTGGTCAGAAGCACAGTGATCAGAAACACACTGGTCAGAAACACACTGGTCAGAAACACAAGGGTCAGAAACACACTGGTCAGAAGCACACTGGTCAGACACACAGTGGTCAGAAACACACTGGTAAGGAACACAGTGGTCAGAAACACACTGGTCAGAAGCACAGTGATCAGAAACACACTGGTCAGAAACACACTGGTCAGAAACACAAGGGTCAGAAACACACTGGTCAGAAGCACACTGGTCAGACACACAGTGGTCAGAAACACACTGGTAAGGAACACAGTGGTCAGAAACACACTGGTCAGAAGCACAGTGATCAGAAACACACTGGTCAGAAACACACTGGTCAGAAACACAAGGGTCAGAAACACACTGGTCAGAAGCACACTGGTCAGACACACAGTGGTCAGAAACACACTGGTAAGGAACACAGTGGTCAGAAACACACTGGTCAGAAGCACAGTGATCAGAAACACACTGGTCAGAAACACACTGGTCAGAAACACAAGGGTCAGAAACACACTGGTCAGAAGCACACTGGTCAGACACACAGTGGTCAGAAACACACTGGTAAGGAACACAGTGGTCAGAAACACACTGGTCAGAAACACACTGGTCAGAAACACACTGGTCAGAACACGGTGGTAAGAAACACAGTGGTCAGAAACACAGTGGTCAGAAACGCAGTGGTCAGAAACACACTGGTCAGAAAGACAGTGGTTAGAAACAGAGTGGTCAGAAACACAGTCGTCAGAAACACACTGGTCAGAAACACACTGTTCAGAAACACACTGGTCAGAAACACATTGGTCGGAAACACACTAGTCAGAAACACATTGGTCATAAACACAATGGTCTGAAACACGCTGTTCAGAAACACAGTGGACATAAACACAGTGGTCAGAAACGCAGTGGACATAAACACAGTGGTCGGAAACACTCTGGTCAGAAACACAGTGGTCATAAACACAATGGTCTGGAACACACCGGTCAGAAACACTGTGGTCAGAAACACACTGGTCAGAAACACACTAGTCAGAAACACACCGGTCAGAAACACAGTGGTCAGAAACACACTGGTCAGAAACACGCTGGTCAGAAACACAGTGGTGAGAAGCACAGTGGTCATAAACACAGGAGTCAGAAACACACAGGTCAGGAATACAGTGGTCAGAAACACAGTGGTCAGAAACACAGTGGTCAGAGACACACTGGTCAGAAACACAGTGGTCAGAAGCACAGTGGTCAGAAACACAGTAGTCAGAAACACAGTGGTCAGAAACACACTGGTCAGAAACACGCTGGTCAGAAACACAGTGGTGAGAAGCACAGTGGTCATAAACACAGGAGTCAGAAACACACAGGTCAGGAATACAGTGGTCAGAAACACAGTGGTCAGAAACACAGTGGTCAGATACACACTGGTCAGAAATACAATGGTCAGAAACACAATGGTCAGAAACAAAGTGGTAAGAAACACAGTGGTCAGAAGCACACTTGTCAGAAACACGCTCGTCAGAGAAACAGTGGTCAGAAACACTATGGTCAGAAACACAGGAGTCAAAAACACACTGGTTAGAAACACATTGGTCAGAAACACACTGGTGAGAAACACAGCGGTCAGAAACAGAGTGGTCAGAAACACAGTGGTCAGATACACAGTGGTCAGAAACACAGTGGTCAGAAACACAATGGTCATAAAGACACTGGTCAGAAACACAATGGTCAGAAGCACAGTAGTCAGAAACAGAGTGGTAAAAAACAAACAAGTCCGAAATGCAGTGGTCAGAAACACAGTGGTCAGAAACAAAGTGGTCAGAAACACACATGTCAAAAAGACATTGGTCAAAGACACAGTGGTCGGAAGCACAGTGGTCAGAAACAAAGTGGTCAGAAACATAGTGGTCAGAAACACAGTGGTCAGAAACACAGTGGTCAGAAACAGACTGGTCGGAAATACACCAGTCAGAAACACGGTGGTCAGAAACACACTAGTCAGAAACACACAGCTAAGAAACATTGTGGTCAGAAACACACTGGTCAGAAACACAGTGTTCAGAAACACACTGGTCAGAAACACAGTGGTCAGAAACACAGTGGTCAGAGACACACTGGTCAGAAACACGGTCGTCAGAAACACATTGGTCAGAAACACACTGGTCAGAAACACAGTGGTCAGAAACACAGTGGTCAAAAACACAGTGGTCAGAAACACACGGGTCAGAAACACGCTGGTCAGAAACACAGTGGTGAGAAGCATAGTGGTCATAAACACAGGAGTCAGAAACACACAGGTCAGGAACACAGTGGTCAGAAACACAGTGGTCAGAAACACAGTGGTCAGATACACAGTGGTCAGAAACACAATGGTCAGAAATACAATGGTCAGAAACAAAGTGGTAAGAAACACAGTGGTCAGTAGCACACTTGTCAGAAACACGCTCGTCAGAGAAATAGTGGTCAAAAACACTATGGTCAGAAACACAGGAGTCAAAATCACACTGGTTAGAAACACATTGGTCAGAAACACACTGGTGAGAAACACAGCGGTCAGAAACAGAGTGGTCAGAAACACAGTAGTCAGATACACAGTGGTCATTAACACAGTGGTCAGAAACACAATGGTCATAAAGACACTGGTCAGAAACACAATGGTCAGAAGTACAGTAGTCAGAAACAGAGTGGTAAAAAACAAACAAGTCCGAAACGCAGTGGTCAGAAACACAGTGGTCCGAAACATAGTGGTCAGAAACACACATGTCAAAAAGACATTGGTCAAAGACACAGTGGTCGGAAGCACAGTGGTCAGAAACAAAGTGGTCAGAAACACAGTGGTCAGAAACACAGTGGTCAGAAACACAGTGGTCAGAAACAGACTGGTCGGAAACACACCAGTCAGAAACACGGTGGTCAGAAACACACTAGTCAGAAACACAGTGGTCAGAAACACACTGGTCAGAAACACAGAGGTCAGAAACACACTGGTCAGAAACTCAGTAGTCAGAAACACAGTGGTCAGAAACACAATAGTCAGAAACACACTGGTCAGAAACACAGTGTTCAGAAACACACTGGTCAGAAACACAGTGGTCAGAAACACAGTGGTCAGAGACACACTGGTCAGAAACACGGTGGTCAGAAACACATTGGTCAGAAACACACTGGTCAGAAACACAGAGGTCAGAAACACACAGGTCAGAAACACAGTGGTCAGAAACACATTGGCCAGAAACACAGTGGTCAGGAATACACTGGTCTGAAACACACTGGTCATAAACACACTGGTCAGAAACACAGTGGTCAGAAACACAATAGTCTGAAACCCACTGGTCAGAAACACACTGGTCAGAAACACAGTGGTCAGAAACACAGTGCTCATAAATACACTGGTCAGAAACACGGTGGTCAGAAACACAGTTGTCAGAAACACAGTAGTCAGAAACACAGTGGTTAGCAACACACTGGTCAGAAAGACAGCGGTAAGAAAGGCAGTGGTCAAAAACACAGTGGTCAGAAACACAGTGGTCAGAAACACAGTGGTCAGAAACACAGTGGTCAGAAACACAATGGTCAGATACACAGTGGGAAAAAACACAGTGGTCAGAAACACAATAGTCAGAAACACGGTGGTCAGAAACACAATGGTTAGAAACACATTGGTCAAAAACACACTGGTCAGAAACTCAGTAGTCAGAAACACAGTGGTCAGAAGCACGGGGGTCAGAAACACACTGGTCAGAAACACAGTGGTTAAAACACACCGGTCAGAATCACACTGGTCAGAAACACAGTGGTCAGGAACACAGTGGGCAGAAACACACTGGTCAGAAACACATTGGTCGGAAACACAGTGGTCAGAAACACAGTGGTCAGAAACACACCGGTCAGAAACACACTGGTCAGAAACACACTGGTCAGAAATACTGTGGTCAGAAACACACAAGTCAGAAACACAGTGGTCAGAAACACAGTGGTCAGAAACACAGTGGTCAGGAATACACTGGTCAGAAACACACTGGTCAGAAACACACTGGTCAGAAATACTGTGGTCAGAAACACACAAGTCAGAAACACAGTGGTCAGAAACACAGTGGTCAGAAACACAGTGGTCAGAAAGACACTGGTCAGAAACACACTGGTCAGATACACAGTGGTCAAAAACACAGTGGTCAGAAACACAATAGTCAGAAACACGGTGGTGAGAAACACAGTGGTCAGAAACACAGTGGTCAGAAACACAGTGGTCAGAAAGACACTGGTCAGAAACACACTGGTCAGATACACAGTGGTCAAAAACACAGTGGTCAGAAACACAATAGTCAGAAACACGGTGGTCAGAAACACAATGGTTAGAAACATTCTGGTCAAAAACACACTGGTCAGAAACTCAGTAGTCAGAAACACAGTGGTCAGACGCACAGGGGTCAGAAACACACTGGTCAGAAACACAGTGGTTAAAACACACTGGTCATAATCACACTGGTCAGAAACACAGTGGTCTGGAACACAGTGGTCAGAAACACACTGGTCAGAAACACATTGGTCGGAAACACAGTGGTCAGAAACACAGTGGTCAGAAACACACCGGTCAGAAACACACTGGTCAGAAACACACTGGTCAGAAATACGGTGGTCAGAAACACACAAGTCAGAAACACAGTGGTCAGAAACACAGTGGTCAGAAACACACTGGTCAGATACACACTGGTCAGAAACACAGTGAATAGAAACACAGTTCTCAGAAAATGAGTGGTCACAAACACGGTGGTCAGAAACACACTGCTCAGAAACACGGTGGTCAGAAACACACTGGTCAGAAACACAGTAGTCGGAAACACAGTGGTCAGAAACACACTGGTCAGAAACACAGTGGTCAGAAACACCATGGTCAGAAACACACTGGTCAGAAACACTGCGGTCAGAAACACACTGCTCAGAAACCCAGTGGTCATAAACACACCGGTTAGAAACACATTGGTCAGAAACCCAGTGGTCAGAAACACACTGGTCAGAAACACAGTGGTCAGAAACACCGTGGTCAGAAACACAGGGGTCATGAACACACTGGTAAGAAACACAGTCATCGGAAACACAGTGGTCACAAAGACAGTGGTCAGAAACACTGTGGTCAGAAACACAGTGGTCAGAAACACACTAGTCAGAAACACAGTGGTCAGAAACACACAGGTCAGAAACACAGTGGTCAGAACCACACTGGTCAGAAACACAGTGGTCAGGAACACAGTGGTCAGAAACACACAGGTCAGAAACACAGTGGTCAGAACCACACTGGTCAGAAACACAGTGGTCAGGAACACAGTGGTCAGAAACACACAGGTCAGAAACACAGTGGTCAGAACCACACTGGTCAGAAACACAGTGGTCATAAACACAGTGGTCAGAAACACAGGGGTCAGAAACACACTTGCCACAAACACAGTGGTCAAAAACACAGTGGTCAGAAACACAGTGGTCAGAAACACTGTGGTCAGAGACACAGTGGTCAGAACCAAAGTGGTCAGAACCACACTAGTCAGATACTCAGTGGTCAGAAACACAGTGGTCAGAAACACACTGGTCAGAAACACAGTGGTCAGAAACAAAGTGGTCAGAAACACACTGGTCAGAAACAGAGTGGTCAGAAACAAAGTGGTCAGAAACAGAGTGGTCACAAACACATGGGTCAGAAACACAGTGGTCAGAAATGCAGTGGTCAGAAACACAGTGGTCAGAAACACAGTCGTCGGAAACACATTGGTTAGAAACACAGTGGCCATAAACATTGTGGTCAAAACACAGTGGTCAGAAACACAATGGTCAAAACCACACTGGTCAAAAGCAGAGTGGTCAGAAACACGGTGGTCATAAACACACTGGCCAGAAACACACTTGTCAGGAACACCCTGGTCAGACACACCTTCGTCAGAAACACAGTGGTCAGGAACATCGTGGTCAGAAGCACAGTGGGCAGAAACACACTGGTCAGAAACACAGTGGTCAGAAATACACTGTTCAGAAACACAGTCGTCAGAAACACAGTGGTCAGAAATACACCGGTTAGAAACACAGTGGTCAGAAACACCCTGGTCAGAAAGACACTGGTCCAAATCACAGTGGTCAGAAACACACTGATCAGAAACCCAATGGTCAGAAACACACTGACTAGAAACAGAGTGGTCAGAAACACACTGGTCAGAAACACAGTGGTCAGAAATACACTGAATAGAAACACAGTGGTCAGAAACACACTGGTCAGAAACACTGTGGTCAGAAACACAAGGGACAGAAATACAATGGTCAGACACACCGTGGTCAGAAACACAGTGGTCAGAAACACAGTGGTCATAAACATGGTGGTCAGAAACACAGTGGTCAGAAACATTGTGGTCGAAAGCACACTGGTCAGAAAAACACTGGTCAGAAACACACTGGTCAGAAACACACTGGTCAGAAACACAGTGGTCATAAACACACTGCTCAGAAACCCAGTGGTCAGAAACACACTGGTTAGAAACACATTGGTCAGAAACACAGTGGTCAGAAACACACTGGTAAGAAACACAGTGGTCAGAAGTATTGTGGTCAGAAACACAGGGGTCAGAAACACACTGGTCACAAACACAGTGATCAGAAAAACTGTGGTCACAAACACAGTGGTCAGAAACACTGTGGTCAGAAACACAGTGGTCAGAACCAAAGTGGTCAGAACCGAACCAGTCAGATACACAGTGGTCAGAAACACAGTGGTCAGACTAACACTGGTCAGAAACACAGTGGTCAAAAAAACGGTGGTCAGAAACACAGTAGTCAGAAACAACATGGTCAGAAACACAGTGGTCAGAAACACAGTGGTCAAAAACACAGTGGACAGAAACACATTGATTAGAAACACAGTGGTCAGAGACATAGTGGTCAGAAACACAGTGGTCAGAAACACACTGGTCAGAAACACGGTGGTCATAAATACACTGGTCAGAAACACAGTGGTTGGAAACACAGTGGTCAGAAACACACTGGTCAGAAACACAGTGGTCAGAAACACCATGGTCAGAAACACACTGGTCAGAAACATTGCGGTCAGAAAGACACTGCTCTGAAACCCAGTGGTCAGAAACACACCAGTTAGAAACAGATTGGTCAGAAACACAATGGTCAGAAACACACTGGTCAGAAACACAGTGGTCAGAAACACGGTGGTCAGAAACACAGGGGTCCAGAACACACTGGTAAGAAACACAGAGATCAGAAACACTGTGGTCACAAAGACAGTGGTCAGAAACACTGTGGTCAGAAACACAGTGGTCAGAACCAAAGTTGTCAGAACCAAACTGGTCAGATACACAGTGGTCAGTAACACACCGGTGAGAAACACAGTGGTCTGGAACACAGTGGTCAGAAACACAGTGGTCAGAAACACAGTGGTCAGAAACACAGTGGTTAGAACCACACTGGTCAGATACACAGTGGTGAGAAACACAGTGGTCAGAAATACAGTCGTTAGAAACACACTGGTCAGAAACACAGTGGTCAGAAACACACTGGTCAGAAACACAGTGGTCAGAAAAACAGTGGTCAGAAACACACGCGTCGGAAACACACTGGTCAGAAACACAGTTGTCAGGAACTCAGTGGTCATAAACACTCAGCTCATAAACACAGTGGTCAGAAACACAGTGGTCAGAAACACAGTGGTCAGAAAAGCAGTGGTCACAAACACACTGGTCAGAAACACAGTGGTCAGAAACACACCGCTCAGAAACCTAGTGGTCAGGAACGCACGGGTTAGAAACACGATGGTCAGAAACACAGTGGTCAGAAACACACTGGTCAGAAACACAGTGGTCAGAAACACAGTGGTCAGAAACACAGGGGTCGGAAACACACTTGCCACAAACACAGTGGTCAGAAACACAGTGGTCAGAAACACTGTGGTCAGAAACACAGTGGTCATAACCAAAGTGGTCAGAACGACACTGATCAGATACTCAGTGGTCAGAAACACAGTGGTCATAAACACACTGGTCAGAAACACAGTGGTCAGAAACAAAGTCGTCAGAAACACACTGTTCTGAAACATAGTGGTCAGAAATACGGTGGTCAGAAACACAGTGGTCATAAACACATTGGTCAGACACACAGTGGTCAGAAACGCAGTGGTCAGAAACACAGTGGTCAAAAACACAGTCGTCAGAAACACATTGGTTAGAAACACAACGGTCATAAACATTGTGGTCAGAAACACAATGGTCAAACCCACACTTGTCAAAAGCAGAGTGGTCAGAATCACAGCGGTCAGAAACACACTGGCCAGAAACACACTTGTCATGAACACACTGGTCAAACACACATTCGTCAGAAACACAGTGTTCAAAAACATCGTGGTCAGAAACACATTGGGCAGAAACACACTGGTCAGAAACACAGTGGTCAGAAACACACTGTTCAGAAACACAGTGGTCAGAAATACACTGGTCAAAAACACAGTGGTCAGAAACAGCCTGGTCAGAAAGACACTGGTCTGAAACACAGTGGTTAGAAACACACTGACCAGAAACATAAATGGTCAGAAACACACTGACTAGAAACACAGTGGTCAGAAACACACTGGTCAGAAACACAGTGGTCAGAAAAACAGTGGTCAGAAACACACGGGTTAGAAACACACTGGTAAGAAACCCAGTGGTCAGAGACATAGTGGACAGAAATACAGTGGTCAGACACACCGTGGTCAGAAACACAGTGGTCAGAAACACAGTGGTGATAAACACCGTGGTCGGAAACACACAGGTCATAAACACACTGGTCAGAAACACACAAGTCAGAAACACACTGGTCAAAACACAGTGGTCAGAAACACACTACTCAGAAATCCAGTGGTCAGAAACACACTGGTTAGAAACACATTGGTCAAAAACACAGTGGTCAGAAACACACTGGTCAGAAACACAGTGGTCAGAAATACCGTGGTCAGAAGCACAGGGTTCAGAAACACACTGGTCAGAAACACATTGTTCAGAAAAACGGTGGTCACAAACACAGTGGTCAGAAACACTGTGGTCAGAAACATAGTGGTCAGAACCAAAGTGGTCAGAACCGAACCGGTCAGATACACAGTGGTCAGAAACACAGTGGTCAGAAACACACTGGTCACAAACACAGTGATCAGGAACAAAGTGGTCAGAAACACACTGGTCATAAACACAGTCGTCAGAAACACAGTGGTCAGAAACACAGTGGTCATAAACACCGTGGTTAGAAAGACAGTGGTAAAAAACAAAAACAAGTCGTCCGAAACACATTGGTCAGAGAGAACGTGGTCAGAAACACAATGGTCAGAAACACAGTGGACAGAAACACAGTGGTTAGAAACACAGTGGTCAGAAACAGTGTGGTCAGAAACACAGCGGTAAGAAACACACTGGTCAGAAACACGGTGGTCAGAAACACAGTGGTCAGAAACACAATGGTCAGAAACACAGTGTTCTGAAACAGACTGGTCAGAAACACGGTGGTCAGAAACACCATGGTTAGAAACACACTGGTCAGAAACACTGCGGTCAGAAACACACTGCGCAGAAACCCAGTGGTCAGAAACACACCGGTTAGAAACACATTGGTCAGAAACACAGTGGTCAGAAACACAGTGCGCAGAAACAACTTGGTCGGAAACACAGGGGTCAGAAACACACTGGTAAGAAACACAGTGATCAGAAACACAGTGGTCACTAACACAGTGGTCAGAAACACTGTGGTCAGAAACACAGTGGTCAGAAACACACTGGTAAGAAACACAGTGATCAGAAACACAGTGGTCACTAACACAGTGGTCAGAAACACTGTGGTCAGAAACACAGTGGTCAGAACCAAAGTGGTCAGAACCGAACTGGTCAGATACACAGTGCTCAGTAACACACTGGTCAGAAACACAGTGGTCTGGAACATAGTGGTCAGAAACACAGTGGTCAGAAACACAGTGGTCAGGAACACAGTGGTCAGAAACACAGTGGTCAGAAACACAGTGGTCAGAAACACGGTGATCAGGAACAGACTGGTGAGCAACACAGTTGTCATAAACACATTGGTCAGAAACACATTGGCCAGAAACGCAGTGGTCAGAAACGCAGTGGTCAGAAACACAATGGTCAGAAACACAGTGGTCCGAAACACACTGGTCAGAAACACGCTGGTTAGAGAAACTGTGGTCAAAAACACTGTGGTCAGAAACACAGGAGTCAAAAACACACTGGTTAGGAACACATCGGTCAGAAACACACTGGTGAGAAACACAGCGGTCAGAAACAGAGTGGTCAGAAACACAGTGGTCAGAAATACCGTGGTCAGAAGCACAGGGGTCAGAAACACACTGGTCAGAAACACAGTGGTCAGAAACACGGTGATCAGAAACAGACTGGTGAGAAACACAGTGGTCAGAAACACAGTGGCCAGAAACGCAGTGGTCAGAAACGCAGTGGTCAGAAACACAATGGTCAGAAACACAGTGGTCCGAAACACACTGGTGAGAAACACAGCGGTCAGAAACAGAGTGGTCAGAAACACAGTGGTCAGAAACAGAGTGGTCAGGAACACATTGGTCAGAAACACATTGGTCAGAAATACACTGGTCAGAAACACTGTGGTCAGAAACACAGTGGTTAGAAACACAGTGGTAAAAAACACACTGGTGAGAAACACAATGGTCAGAAACAGAGTGGTTAGAAACACGGTGGTCAGATACACAGTGGCGTCAGGCAAAGATCCACCGCATCTCCGCTGGGAAGAACATGGACCCGCGGAAGGAAGTCACCGCGATCCACAAGTCTGCGGAAAAGGCGGCCGTGACCATAGATCCGCGGAGGAAGATGAAGGAGGGGCCGCGGAACACCAGAGAATGCGTAAGGAATGATGGCTCCCGCAATAGGATTGCGGTAGAGCGTGTGGTGGCGCGGAATCCAGCGGCGTTGGAGGACAAGGGCGGGGAAAAGTTACCGCCAGGGAGCAAAGATCAACGGTGACCATTCTACGGCTATTGGAAGCAATGGCCGCATAGGAGGCAAGAAGGGGCGGGAGAGGCAGGATGGGAACCCGCGGTGAAAAGAGAACATTGGCCGAGCCGCGGAAAAGTGGAGTGAAGCAGGAGCGTCGTACGTGCAAGACATCCACCAGCACAACCGGCCGTCAGGAAGTGGGAGGCATGAGCTCGGCCAATGAAGACCCAGGGTTGGCAGCGGTAATCAAGGAGGAGGGAGAGCGCACCGCGTGAAGACGAAGATTGTAGGAAGAACAGAAGACCGCGCGTGCCCAAGCTGCGGAGAAGAGGAAGAAGCGGTAGTAGGGCAGAGAGATGTAGAAGAAGTAGTATTTTGTGTGATCAAGGACGAGACCCGTGATGCACGTAATCGCACCGCGCAGAGTCCGAAGTAGAGGAAAGAGTGTGGTAAGAAGAGACTTAGAGAGCTAGGTTGGGTGAATATAAAATAGTGGTGTAGCGGAGGAACGAGGAAGGACGAAGTAATATGACATTGATCTAATCTTGTGCCATTTGACTGAATACAAGCCTGATTCCCAGTTGTGAGACTGAAACCTTTACTTGTTTAGAACCAGATTGCTACCTCATGTGTCCGCGCAGTTGTCAACCATGTTCACCCTTTGACTTCCGCTTCCCTTATAAAGTCCGCAACTGCTTTAGGAACCCGAAGAGTGCTCTACGCGGAAGTACTCCGCGGAGGACGAATTCTTCCCCTCCGAGTATGTGAATGTCTTACTGCTTGCTCCATTTCCACTCTTGGGTCCAACAAAGATTCCGCTAGATACTATCACCAACAGGGAATGCAAGTAGGGTGAAAGGTGCTGCCGGTGACGCCGCGGCATTGCACACGGCCACGGAACGGGGTTCTGCGGACGGAGGAGTCAGAGGCCACGAGGTGGCAGACTCTCGTGCCGGCAAGGAGTGGGCCGCGGAGCAATACCCACACGCGGGGTCCTTATGGTGTGAAGCATCCGCGGAAGACCAGGAGAGACAAGCGAGGAGCAGCAAACAAGTGTTACACGGGACCGCGGAATGGGAGAGTCGTGGAACAGACCAGGCGCAGAACCAAAAAGCACGGGAGGATAGCAGTGCACTGCAAAAACGGGGGTATCAGTGTCATGGTGCGGTGGGCGTGGAAAGTTCTTTGCTCTTCGCCAACAGAACTGCACGTGCCTTCAGATTTAGTCATACATGTCGGCAGCCAGCTTCGTGCATCACGACATGCGGAGGCGGCACCAACAGCATTCACAGTAAACTTCCGTACGCCACTTCTTGCCGCGGCGTGCAGCCACACAGGCGGACATTAGAGACACCTCGCCCACACCCTCTTGCTTGCCTGTCCGTTCGTCGCCAGGCTGGAATCCACTGGTACAGTACTGAAGAGCCACCGAGTGGCTGGAACAGCTACACTGGCGGCGTATCATGGATGCAATGGAGGACTGTATTTCTGACCACTGTGCTTCTGACCATTGTGTTTCTGACCATTATGTTTCTGACCACTGTGTTTCTGACCACTTTGTTATTAACGAGTGTGTTTCTGACCACTGTGTTTCTCACCACTGTGTTCCCGACCACCGTGTTTCTGACCACTGTGTTTCTGACCACTGTGTTTCTGACCAGTGTGTTTCTGACCAGTTTGTTTCTGACCACTCTGTTTCTGACCATCGTGTTTCTGATCATTGTGTTTCTGACCACTGTGTTGCTGACCACTGTGTTTCTGACCACTCCGTTTCTGACAAGTGTATTTGTGACCCATGTGTTTCTGACCACTGTAGTTCTGACCACTGCGTTTCTAACCAGTGTGTTCTGACCTCTGTGTTTCTAACCACTGTGTTTCTGAGCAGTGTGTTTCTGAGCAGTGTGTTTCTGACCAGTGTGTTTCTGACCACTGTGTTTCTGACCACTGTGTTTCTGACTATTGTGTTTGTGACCACTACGTTTCTGACCACTGTGTTTCTGACGACTGTGTTTCTGACCACAATGTTTCTGACCACTCCTTTTCTGACCACTGTGTTTCTGACCAGTGTGTTTCTGACCAGTGTGCTTCTGACCAGTGTGTTTCTGGCCACTGTGTTCATGACCACTGTGTTTCTGACCACTGTGTTTCTGAACACTGTGTTTTTTACCAGTGTGTTTCTGACCAGTGTGTTGCTGACCAGTGAGTTTCTGACCACTGTGTTTCTCACCACTGTGTTTCTGACCAATGTGTTTGTGACCATTGTGTTTCTGACTACTGTGTTTCTGACCAGTGTGTTTCTCACTTCTGTGTTTCTGACCAATGTGTTCCTGACCACTGTGTTTCTGACCACTGTGTTTCTGAACGGTGTGTTTCTGACCACTGTTTTTTGGACCACTGTGTTTATGACCACTGTGTTTATGAGAATTGTGTTTCTTGTCAATGCGCCGGATAGCAACGGTGTTGGCCCTTTTTTTGCCGCGCTCGTCATTGTTCCGCGCTGTCACTTCACTTCCGCGCCTTCCATGTTGTCCTTCGCTCATCTCCTCCTTCCGCACACAATAAGACTTTATCCCACATCCACCATGATGCAATGTCACATTTGATCACTCACGAGTGGTCTTTCCTCCCGTCACATCACCCCTCTGACATGGCAATTCCGCGGAACTCCATCACCCCCTCCCGGAACACCCCTGTTTTGTGGATTTGGCTTCTCCCCAGAGTCTCTGACATGGCAATTCCGCGGGTACACACATGGCCCACGTTTGCAGCCCCTGTTCCGCGGATTTTGCTTCCCCACAGTGCCTCTAACATGGCAATTCCGCGGATACACACATGGCCCACTTTTGCAGCCCCAATTCCACGGATTCGGCACCCTCTATACCCCCAAAACAAGCCCATTCCGCAGTCCCACCCATTAGTTACTTTGGCAACACCCTTATTGCAGATTCCATCACTCCGCTAAAGCATATAACATGGCAAATCCGCGGAACCAAGACATAGACACAGAAATCACGCGGCGGAGGCCCAATGCCCTTGTTTCTGCTTTCTTGAGAGTTGTCCAAGGGCCACCCATCCACTTCCGCGGTCACTTGGGCACTCTTCTGGGCTCTTCACTTGTGTCAGGCCAGTCTCGTGAGTGGTTCCGCGGAACACCTTTTGTCATCTTCTGAGTCGTCAGATTCACTTGCGGATTCCATGGTGACAGAGTGCTGGGATGAAGGAGAGAGCGAGGCAAGGTTGTGAGGCAATAATCTTGATACACTCATGTCATCTGAACACAAGTCCACAAGCCAGAATCCCCAACACCACACTGATGCAACTAAGCCATTATATAGTCCGCTACACCCTTCCCCGCCGCGTTGCGGCCCCCTTGCATTCACACCCACTTCCACGACTACTTTATTCCCATCCGCAAAGCAAGTTCCACCGTTGCTTCCTTCTTGCTCGTCGCGCCGCCTCCCGCCACTTCTTGGTCTTCGCGCCTTGTGGTTCCTGCCATTTTTGGTCCGGTTGTCTTCCTGCGTCTTGCACAACACTTCCGTACATTGTGTGACCCCTTCCTTTGTCCGCACCGCTTGTGCCTCTTGTTCCACCCTCACACGCCTCTCCTCTAAACATCAAATCCGCGGATGCACATGGAGGCCTCTTTCCGCACCCCTCTTGTCCACACAAGTGACTCCAACACCATCAGAAAGGTGGCAAATCCGCGGGTCAATATTATGACAACTTTCTGCCTCCTCCGCAGCATTGTAACTTGCCCCTTTCTTGTTACTGGCAAGGCAATTCTGCGGGTTAGGCACCCAGCACCATTCCGCGGCACTTCCTCCTCACCTTAGCCATAAAACACTCTCCCAAACATGCCCATTCCGCTCCTGACCATCATGGTACTTTCTTACGCCCTCCGCGCACCCAATGCTTGCTCCAGTAGCATCCCAAATAACCCAAATCCGCGGCTGAACCTTGTACCATGTTTTCAGGCCTCCTGCAGACCCCAAAGTCACCCAATTTCCCTTCCCAAGATGCCTAATCCGCAGACACACCCCCTGCCCTCGTTTTGCCTCTTCCGCAGAGCCCAAATACGAAGCCATTGTTACTGAACACCCAATTCCGCGGGTCTACCACCAGGTACAATTCCAGCCTTCCTCACACCCATAAACGGCCCCATACAAGCCCAGAAAGATGCCCATTCCGCCCCTCCACCATGAGGGTCAACTGTGACTCTCTCCTTTTGCCCAAAGACCACCCTTACTCGCCTCAACTCCATCGCGGAAGTCCATGACTCGGTCTCCCACGCGGATTATTTGCGTGCGCGGCAGATTTCATGTAAACAAACGGTCTACAAAACGGGTCCCAACATGGGAGGCCGCCAATCGCTCTTGG
>SZWC01002450.1:61412-78012 GCA_023375785.1 Penium margaritaceum | reverse complement strand
ACGTGGGAGGATGGCCGCCTCTGGAGACTAACTCCGCGCATCTTGTGGGTACCCCCGCCCACGCTGTAGAGGGCGCTGGTGGACGCCTACCATCGCCATCACCACACCGACGCGCAGGCGCTGAAGGACCACCTCACGCCAATCATTTCTGTGCCGAACCTGGCGGCTCTCATGAAGGAGGTGGTGCAGCACTGTGCCCCCTGTGAGCGAGCGCGGAAAACCACACCACGGGACCAGCCGCTGTTCCAACCCTCCCCCATCGGCGAGTCAATGGAGAATATCATCATCGACTTCCACGGCCCCCGCGCGCACCGCAACCAATGGAACCGGTACTGGATTGCAGCGGTGGACCACTTCACGAAATTCCTCCGGGTCCGCGCTGTGCCCAATAAGAGTTCAGCCTCCGCGGCAAGGTTCATGCGTGAGGAGATCATTTGCTATTTCAGTGGATGTAGCGTGGTGCACAGCGACAACGGCACAAAATTCATGGGAGCCTTCAGAGAGGAGCTGGAGGAATGGGGGGTCGGCCATGTACACCCAGGGCGGTACAGGCCAGAATCCCAGCGGCAAGTGGAGCGGGTGCATGAAATACTGGAGCGAGTAGTGGCCACCGCGCAGGGCAGCAACCGGGCAGAGAAGCTGAAGAAGACGGGACACTTCATCAACACAACACCCAGCCGTGCAACCTCTTTCTCACCCCACATACTGCTCTTCGGTCAACCACCGCGGGCGGCGATGGGCATGCCCCAGAATCCGCTGAGGCTACCACTTGCTCTAGAGGAGCAAGAGAAGCTCTCCGAGGAAGAGAAGGACAAGGAGGTCGCGGAATGGTTCCGCGAGCGTTGTGAAATGACGAAGGCCATGCACACAGAAGCGTGGTTGAGGGGTTTTGTTGCTGCCTGGCGCAGATGCGATGCAGCCAACCGACGACTGAACCATGGGTCCATCAAAGAGGGCCACTTGGTGTATCTCCGCCCATTCCCCAATGCGGGGCGAGAGGCAGGGGAGCCGCGGGAGGTGTACCGCGTGGCCAGCATCGAGGCAGGGCAGGTATGGCTGGAGGGGCCGGAAGGGTTTAGCAACCGCAGTTATCCAGCCACGGAGTTTGTGCTGCAGTCACCAGCATGGCAGCCACACATCCTTGGGACGAGAGGTCGCCTGCCGCCTCTGGGACAACGGAAGGGCTTGCGGGGATGGAGAGCGAAAGAGGTGCTGGATGTCTGTGAAGGACAGGTGTCGCAGCAAGAGCAAGAATGGAGCCAGGAACTAGAGAAGGTGGAGGAGGAAGAGCCTGATGTCCGCGAACTGGCCGTGGAAGAGGTGAGAAAGGAACAATGGCGAGAGAAGCCACGGCAGCAGCGGGAGCAGCAAGAGGAAAGGCGGCATGAACAAAGGAAGCAGCAGGAACGGAGGAAGAGGGGGGAGCCAGAAGGAAGGATCAAGCAACAGCCCGAGCAAACCTCAGCGGGGGTGGCCCAGCAGCAATCCCAGAAAGCACCACCACAGACTAGGGTGCCTATGAGCCCCAAGACCCNAGGCGAGAAAGGAACAATGGCGAGAGAAGCCACGGCAGCAGCGGGAGCAGCAAGAGGAAAGGCGGCATGAACAAAGGAAGCAGCAGGAACGGAGGAAGAGGGGGGAGCCAGAAGGAAGGATCAAGCAACAGCCCGAGCAAACCTCAGCGGGGGTGGCCCAGCAGCAATCCCAGAAAGCACCACCACAGACTAGGGTGCCTATGAGCCCCAAGACCCTGGCCAACTACATGGACGCGTGCGTATGGCGCGGAGAAAATCTCCCTGCTGAGTCACACCTAAAGGTGGTGTGCCGGGTGTGCGGAAATCCCGCACACCAGTATGCCGGCGGAACCTCCAAAACCTGCATCGCACAAAACCGCTCCTGCTTGCGGTGCCTGAAGGAGGCTGCTGAGGAAGAGGCCGTGAAGGAACAAGATGAGGAAGAAGGAGCGGGACCTGGCGCTGGGGGAGCACCACCCCGCAGAAGGTGGGGCCCATAAGAGGAGGTGGAGGATGAGGAAGAAGAGGGGGATCAGATACACAGTGGTCAGAAACACAGTGGTCAGAAACACACTGGTCAGAAACACAGTGGTCAGGAACACGGTGGTCATAAACACACTGGTCATAAACACACTCCTCAGAAACACAGTGGTGAGAAACACAGTGGTCATAAACACAGTGGTCAGAAACACAGTGGTCAAAAAACGGTGGTCAGAAACACAGTGGTCAGAAACAACGTGCTCAGAAACACCGTGGTCAGAAGCACATTGGTCAGAAACACAGTGATTAGAAACACAGTGGTCAGAAACAGAGTGGTCAGAAACATAGTGGTCACAGACACACTTGTCAGAAACACGGTGGTCAGAAACACACTGGTCAGAAACACAGTGGTCGGAAACACGGTGGTCAGAAACACGCTGGTCATAAACACTACGGTCAGAAACACACTGCTCAGAAACCCAGTGGTCAGAAACACACTGGTTAGAAACACATTGGTCAGATACACAATGGTCAGAAACACACTAGTCAGAAACACAGTGGTCAGAAACACCGTGGTCAGAAACACAGGGGTCAGGAACGCACTGGAAAGAAACACAGTGATCAGAAACACAGTGGTCACAAAGACAGTGGTCAGAAACACTGTGGTCAGAAACACAGTGGTCAGAACCAAAGTGGTCAGAACCGAACTGGTCAGATACACAATGGTCAGTAACACACTGGTCAGAAACACAGTGGCCTGGAACACAGTGGTCAGAAACACAGTGGTCAGAAACACAGTGTTAACACAGTGGACAGAAACACAGTGGTAAGAACCACACTGGTGAGATACACAGTGGTGAAAAACACAGTGGTCAGAAATACAGTGGTCAGAAACACACTGGTCAGAAACACAGTGGTCAGAAACACACTGGTCAGAAACAGAGTGGTTAGAAAAACAGTGGTCAGAAACACATGCGTCGGAAACACACTGGTCAGAAACACAGTTGTCAGGAACACAGTGGTCAGAAAAACCCAGGTCATAAACACAGTGGTCAGAAACACAGTGGTTAGAAACACAGTGGTCACAAAAACAGTGGTCAGAAACACAGTGGTTAGAAACACAGTGGTCACAAAAACAGTGGTCAGAAACACACTGGTCAGAAACACAGTGGTCAGACACACACAGCTCAGAAACCCATTGGTGAGAAACACACGGGTTAGAAACACAATGGTCAGAAACACAGTGGTCAGAAACACACTGGTCAGAAACACAGTGGTCAGAAACACAGTGGTCAGAAACACGGGGGTCAAAAACATACTTGCCACAAACACAGTGGTCAGAAACACAGTGGTCAGAAACACTGTGGTCATAAACACAGTGGTCAGAACCAAAGTGGTCAGAACAACACTGGTCAGGTACTCGGTGGTCAGAAACACAGTGGTACGAAACACACTCGTCAGAAACACAGTGGTCAGAAACAAAGTGGTCAGAAACACACTGGTCAGAAACACAGTGGTCAGAAACACACTGGTCAGGTACACAGTGGTCAGAAACACAGTGGTACGAAACACACTCGTCAGAAACACAGTGGTCAGAAACACAGTGGTCAGAAACACACGGGTCAGAAACACACTGGTAAGAAACACAGTGGTTAGAAACACAGTGGACAGAAATACAGTGGTCAGAAACACAGTGGTCAGAAACACACGGGTCAGAAACACACTGGTAAGAAACACAGTGGTTAGAAACACAGTGGACAGAAATACAGTGGTCAGAAACACAGTGGTCAGAAACACACGGGTCAGAAACACACTGGTAAGAAACACAGTGGTTAGAAACACAGTGGACAGAAATACAGTGGTCAGAAACACAGTGGTCAGAAACACACGGGTCAGAAACACACTGGTAAGAAACACAGTGGTTAGAAACACAGTGGACAGAAATACAGTGGTCAGAAACACAGTGGTCAGAAACACTGTGGTCATAAACACAGTGGTCAGAGCCAATGTGGTCAGAACAATACTGGTCAGGTACTCGGTGGTCAGAACCACAGTGGTACGAAACACACTCGTCAGAAACACAGTGGTCAGAAACACAGTGGTTAGAAACACACTGGTCAGAAACACACTGGTCAGAAACACAGTGGTCGGAAACACAATGGTCAGAAACACACTGGTCAGAAACACTGTGGTCAGAAACACAGTGGTCAGAACCAAAGTGGTCAGAACAACACTGGTCAGGTACTCGGTGGTCAGAAACACAGTGGTACGAAACACACTCGTCAGAAACACAGTGGTCAGAAACAAAGTGGTCAGAAACACACTGGTCAGAAACACAGTGGTCAAAAACACGGTGGTCAGAAACAGAGTGGTCATAAACACATTGGTCAGAAACACAGTCGTAGGAAAAGAAGTGGTCAGAAACACAGTGGTCAGAAACACAGTCGTCAGAAACACATTGGTTAGAAACACAGTGGTCATAAACATTGTGGTCAGAAACACAAGGGTCAAATCCACACTGGTCAAAAGCATAGTGGCCGGAAACACTGTGGTCAGAAACACACTGGCCAGAAACACACTTGTCAGGAACACGCTGGTCAAACACACATTCGTCAGAAACACAGTGGTCAGAAACATCATGGTCAGAAACACAGTGGGTCGATACACACTGGTCAGAAACAAAGTGGTCAGAAACACATTGTTCATAAAAACAATGGTCAGAAACACAGTGGTCAGAAATACACTGGTAAAAAACACAGTGGTCAGAAACAGCCTGGTCAGAAAGACACTAGTCCGTAATACAGTGGTCACAAACACACTGACCAGGAACCCAATGGTCAAAAACACACCGACTAGAAACACAGTGGTCAGAAACACACTGGTCAGAAACACACTGGTCAGAAACACAGTGGTCAGAAACACAGTGGTCAGAAACACACGGGTCAGAAACACACTGGTCAGAAACACAGTGGTTAGAAACACAGTGGACAGAAATACAGTGGTCAGAAACACAGTGGTCAGAAACACACGGGTCAGAAACACACTGGTCAGAAACACAGTGGTTAGAAACACAGTGGACAGAAATACAGTGGTCAGAAACACAGTGGTCAGAAACACACGGGTCAGAAACACACTGGTCAGAAACACAGTGGTTAGAAACACAGTGGACAGAAATACAGTGGTCAGAAACACAGTGGTCAGAAACACACGGGTCAGAAACACACTGGTCAGAAACACAGTGGTTAGAAACACAGTGGACAGAAATACAGTGGTCAGACACACCGTGGTCAGAAACACAGTGGTCAGAAACAAAGTGGTCATAAACACGGTGGTCAGAGACACAGTGGTCAGAAACATTGTGGTCGAAAACACACTGGTCATAAACACATTGGTCAGAAACACACTGGTCAAAAACACACTGGTCAGAAACACAGTGGTCAGAAACACAATGCTCAGAAATCCAGTGGTCAGAAACACACTGGTTAGAAACACATTGGTCATAAACAAAGTGGTCAGAAACACACTGGTCAGAAACAAAGTGGTCAGAAATACCGTGGTCAGAAACACAGCGGTCAGAAACACACTGGTCAGGAACACAGTGTTCAAAAAAACGGTGGTCAGAAACACAGTGGTCAGAAACACTGTGGTCAGAAACATAGTGGTCAGAACCAAAGTGGTCAGAACTGAACCGGTCAGATACACAGTGGTCAGAAACACAGTGGTCAGAAACACACTGGTCACAAACACAGTGATCAGAAACACAGTGGTCAGAAACACACTGGACATAAACACAGTCGTCAGAAACACAGTGGTCAGAAACCCAGTGGTCATAAACACAGTGGTTAGAAACACAGTGGCCAGAAACACACTGGCCAGAAACACCATGGTCAGAAACACATTGGTCAGAAACACCGTGATCAGAAACACACAGGTCAGAAACACCGTGGTAAAAAACACCGCGGTAAGAAACACGGTGATCAGAAACACAGTGGACAAAAACACAGTGGTCAGAAACACTGTGGTCAGAAACACAGTGGTCAGAACCAAAGTGGTCAGAACCGAACTGGTCAGATACACAGTGGTCAGTAACACACTGGTCTGAAACACAGTGGTCTGAAACACAGTAGTCAGAAACACACTGGTCAGAAACACAGTGGTCAGAGGCACTCGGGTCAGAAACAGAGTGGTCAGAAACACAGTGGTCGGAAACACAGTGGTCAGAAACACACTGGTCAGAAACACACTAGTCAGAAACACAGTGGTCACAAAAACACTGGTCAGAAACACAGTGGTCAGAAACACCCTCGTCAGAAAAACACTCGTCCGAAACACGGTGGTCAGAAACACATTGATCGGAAACCCAGTGGTCTGAAACACACTGGTTAGAAAAACAGTGGTCAGAAATACACTAGTCAGAAGCACACTCGTCATAAACACACTGGTAAGAAGCACACGGATCAGAAACACACTGGTCAGAAACACAGTGGTCACAAATACAGTGGTCAGAAATAATGTGGTCCGAAACACGGTGGTCAGAAACACAGTGGTCAGAAACACAGTGGTCATAAACACGGTGGTCAGAAACACAGTGGTCTGAAACACAGTGGTCGGAAACACACTGGTCATAAACACACTGGTCAGAGACATTCTGGTGAGAAACACACTGGTCAGAAACACAGTGCTCAAAAACACACTGGTCAGAAACACACGGGTCATAAACCCACTGGTCAGATACATAGTGGTCTGGAAAACAGTGGTCAGAAACACACTGGTCAGAAACACAATGGTCAAAAACACAGTTGACAGAACCACACTGATCAGATACCCAGCGGTCATAAACACAGTGGTCAGAAAGACAGTGGTCAGAAACACAGTGGTCAGAGACACAGTGGTCAGAAACATATTGGTCAGAAACTCACTGGTCAGAAACACACTGGTCAGAGACGCAGTGGTCAGGAACACAGTTGTCAGGAACACACTGGTCATAAACACAGTGGTCTGAAACACAGTGGTCAGAAACACAGTATTCAGAAACACAGTGGTCAGAAGCACAGTCGTCAGAAACACACTGGTCAGAAACACGGTGGTCATAAACACATTGGTCAGAACCACACTGGTCAGAAACACAGTGGTCAGAAACACACTGGCAAGAAACACAATGGTCAGAAACACACTACTCATAAACCGAGTGGTCAGAAACACTCTGGTCAAAAACACAATGTTCAGAAACACTGTGGTCAGAAATACTGTGGTCAGAAACACAGTGGTCAGAACCAAAGTGGTCAGAGCCGCACTGGTCAGATACACGGTGATCTAAAACACAGTGGTCTGAAACACACTGATCAGAAACACAGTGGTCTGGAACACAGTGGCCAGAAACACACTGGTCAGAAACACAGTGGTCAGAAATACAGTGGTCAGAAACACGGTGGTGAGAAACACAGTGGTCAGAAACACAGTGGTCAGAAACACAGTGGTCATAAACACATTGGTCAGAAACACAGTGGTCAAAAACGCAGTGGGCAGAAATGCAGTGGTTGGAAACACAGTGGTCAGAAACACAGTGGTCAGAAACAAATTGGTTACAAACACAGTGGTCAGAAACGCTGTGGTCAGAAACACACTGGTCAAAAACACACTGGTCATAAACACTCTGGTTGGAAACACACTGGTCAGAAACACAGTGGTCAGAAACACTCTGGCCAGAAACACACTTGTCAGGAAGACACTGGTCATAAACACATTGGTCAGAAACACAGTGGTCAGAAAGACAGTGGTCAGAAGCACAGTGGTCAGAAACACACTGGTCAGAAACACAGTGGTCAGAAACACCCTGGCCAGAAACACACTGGTCAGAAACACAGTGGTCAGAAACACCCTGGCCAGAAACACACTGGTCAGAAACACAGTGGTCAGAAACACAGTGGTGAGAAATACAGTGGTCAAAACACAGTGGTCAGACACACAGTGGTCAGAAACACAATGGTCAGAAACACAGTGGTCTGAAACCTACTGGTCAGAAACATACTGGTCAGAAACACACTGGTCAGAAGCACAGTGGTCAGAAACACACTGGTTAGAAACACAGTGGTCAAAAACAAACTGGTCAGAAACCCACTGGTCACATACACAGTGGTCAGAAACGCAGTGGTCAGGAAAACACCGCTCGGAAACACAATGGTCAGAAACACAGTGGCCAGAAACACACTGGTTAGAAACACACTGGTCATAAATCCACTGGTCAGATACACTGTGGTGCGAACCACAATGGTGAGAAATAGAGTGGTCAGAAACACGATGGCCAGAAACACAGTGGTGAGAAACACAGTGGTCTGGAACACAGTGGCCAGAAACACACTGGTTAGAAACACACTGGTCATAAATCCACTGGTCAGATACACTGTGGTGCGAACCACAATGGTGAGAAATAGAGTGGTCAGAAACACGATGGCCAGAAACACAGTGGTGAGAAACACAGTGGTCTGGAACACAGTGGCCAGAAACACACTGGTTAGAAACACACTGGTCATAAATCCACTGGTCAGATACACTGTGGTGCGAACCACAATGGTGAGAAATAGAGTGGTCAGAAACACGATGGCCAGAAACACAGTGGTGAGAAACACAGTGGTCTGGAACACAGTGGCCAGAAACACACTGGTTAGAAACACACTGGTCATAAATCCACTGGTCAGATACACTGTGGTGCGAACCACAATGGTGAGAAATAGAGTGGTCAGAAACACGATGGCCAGAAACACAGTGGTGAGAAACACAGTGGTCTGGAACACAGTGGCCAGAAACACACTGGTTAGAAACACACTGGTCATAAATCCACTGGTCAGATACACTGTGGTGCGAACCACAATGGTGAGAAATAGAGTGGTCAGAAACACGATGGCCAGAAACACAGTGGTGAGAAACACAGTGGTCTGGAACACAGTGGCCAGAAACACACTGGTTAGAAACACACTGGTCATAAATCCACTGGTCAGATACACTGTGGTGCGAACCACAATGGTGAGAAATAGAGTGGTCAGAAACACGGTGGCCAGAAACACAGTGGTCAGAAACACATTGGTCAGAAACACACTGGTCAGAAACACAGTGGTCAGAAACACAGTGGTCAGAAACACAGTAGTCAGAAACACAGTGGTCAGGAACACAGCGGTCAGAAACACAGTGGTCAGAAACACACTGGTCATAAATCCACTGGTCAGATACACAACGGTCAGAAACACAGTGGTCAGAAACACACTGGTCAGAAACACAGTGGTCAGAAACACACTGGCCAGGAACACACTGGTCAGAAATACAGTGGTGAGAAAGGCAGTGGTCAAAAACACACTGGCCAGAAACACAACGGTCAGAAGCACATTGGTCAAAAAGACACTGGTCAGAACACAGTGGTCAGAAACACACTGATCGGAAACACACTGGTCATAAACAGACTGGTCAGAAACACAGTGGTAAAAAACACAGTGGTCAGAAAACAGTGGTCAGAAACACAATGGTCAGCGGCACACTGGTCAGAAAGACAGTGGTCAGAAACAGAGTGGTCAGAAACACATTGGTCAGAAACACAGTGGTCAGAAACACACTGGTCAGAAACACACTGGTCAGAAGCACGGTTGTCAAAACCACAGTGGTCAGAAACATAGTGGTCAGAAACATAGTAAACAGAAACACAGTGGCCTGAAACGGTGCTGAGAAACACTGTGGTAATAAACAAAGTGGTATAAAACACAGTGGTCAGAGACACAGTGGTCAGAAACACAGTGGTCAGAGGCACTCGGGTCAGAAACAGAGTGGTCAGAAACACAGTGGTCGGAAACACACTGGTCAGAAACACAGTGGTCAGAAACACAGTAGTCAGAAACACAGTGGTCAGAAACACAGTAGTCAGAAACACAGTGGTCAGAAACACAGTAGTCAGAAACACAGTGGTCAGAAACACAGTAGTCAGAAACACAGTGGTCAGAAACACAGTAGTCAGAAACACAGTGGTCAGAAACACAGTAGTCAGAAACACAGTGGTCAGAAACACAGTAGTCAGAAACACAGTGGTCAGAAACACAGTAGTCAGAAACACAGTGGTCAGAAACACAGTAGTCAGAAACACAGTGGTCAGAAACACAGTAGTCAGAAACACAGTGGTCAGAAACACAGTAGTCAGAAACACAGTGGTCAGAAACACAGTAGTCAGAAACACAGTGGTCAGAAACACAGTAGTCAGAAACACAGTGGTCAGAAACACAGTAGTCAGAAACACAGTGGTCAGAAACACAGTAGTCAGAAACACAGTGGTCAGAAACACAGTAGTCAGAAACACAGTGGTCAGAAACACAGTAGTCAGAAACACAGTGGTCAGAAACACAGTAGTCAGAAACACAGTGGTCAGAAACACAGTAGTCAGAAACACAGTGGTCAGAAACACAGTAGTCAGAAACACAGTGGTCAGAAACACAGTAGTCAGAAACACAGTGGTCAGAAACACAGTAGTCAGAAACACAGTGGTCAGAAACACAGTAGTCAGAAACACAGTGGTCAGAAACACAGTAGTCAGAAACACAGTGGTCAGAAACACAGTAGTCAGAAACACAGTGGTCAGAAACACAGTAGTCAGAAACACAGTGGTCAGAAACACAGCGGTCAGAAACACAGTGGTCAGAAACACACTGGTCATAAATCCACTGGTCAGATACACAACGGTCAGAAACACAGTGGTCAGAAACACACTGGTCAGAAACACAATGCTCAGAAACACAGTGGTCAGAACCACACTGGTCAGATACACTGTGGTGCGAACCACAATGGTGAGAAATAGAGTGGTCAGAAACACACTGGTCAGAAACACAGTGGTCAGAAACACACTGGTCAGAAACATAGTGGTAAGAAGCACACTGGTCAGAAACACACTGGTCATAAACACACTGGTCATAAACACACTGGTCATAAACACACTGGTCATAAACACACTGGTCAGAAACAGAGTGGTCAGAAACACAGTGCTCAGAAACACATTGGTCAGAAACACACTGGCCAGAAACACACTGGCCAGGAACACACTAGTCAGAAACACAGTGGTGAAAAACACAGTGGTCAGAAACACAGTGGTCAGAAACACAGTGGTCAGAGGCACTCGGGTCAGAAACAGAGTGGTCAGAAACACAGTGGTCGGAAACACACTTGTCCGAAACACAGTGGTCAGAAACACACTGGTACGAAACACAGTGGTCAGAAACACACTAGTTAAAAATACACTGGTCATAACACAGTGGTCAGAAACACAGTGGTAAAAAACACACTGGTCAAAAACACAATGGTTAGAAGCACAGTGATCTGAAATACAGTTGTCAGAAACAAGCTGGTCAGAAACACAGTGGTCAGAAACACAGTGGTCATAAACAACCTGGTCAGAAATACACTGGTCAGAAAAACAGTGGTCAGAAACCCAGTGGTCAGAAACACATTGGTTAGAATCACAGTGGTTGGAAACATACTAGTCAGAAACACATTGGTCAAAAACACATGGGTCAGAAACACAGTGGTCAGAAACACAATGGTCAGAAACACACTGGCAAAAAACACAGTGGGCAGGAACACAGTGGTTAGAACCAAAGTGGTCAGAACCGCACTGGTCACATACACAGTGGTCAGAAACACAGTGGTCAGAAACATAGAAACACAGTGGTCAGAAACACAGTGGTCAGAAACACAGTGGTCAGAAACACAGTGGTCAAAAACACAGTGGTCCGAAACAGAGTGTTCCGAAACACAGTGGTCAGAAACACAGTGGTCAGAAACACAGTGGTCAGAAACACAGTGGTCAAAAACACAGTGGTCCGAAACAGAGTGTTCCGAAACACAGTGGTCATAAACACATTGGTCAGAGACACAGTGGTCAGAAACGCAGTGGTCAGAAACGTAGTGGTGAGAAACACAGTGGTCAGAACAAAATTGGTTAGAAACACATTGGTCAGAAACACACTGGTCAGAAACACACTGGTCAGGAACACACTGGTCAGAAAGACACTGGCCATAAACACACTTGTCAGGAACACACTGGTCAGAAGCACATTGGTCAGGAACACAGTTGTCAGAAACACAGTGGTCAGAAACACAGTGGTCAGAAAGACAGTGCTCAGAAACATGCTGCTCAGAAACACAGTGGTCCGAAACATTCTAATCAGAATCCCCGTGGTCTGAAACACACTGGTTAGAAACATAGTGGTCATAAACACACTGGTCAACAACACACTGGTCAGAAACACATTGGTCAGAAACACAGTGGTGAGAAACACACGGGTCAGAAACACAGTGGTCAGAAACACGGTTGTCATAAACACAGTGGTCAGAAACACAGTGGTCCGAAACATAGTGGTGAAAAACACACTGGTCACAAACAAACTTGTCAGAAACACACTGGTCAGAAAGACAGTAGTCAGAAACACAGTGGTCAGAAACACTTTGATCAGAAACACACTCGTCATAAACACACTGGTCAGAAACACACTGGTCAGAAACACATTGGTCAGAAACACAGTGCTCAGAAACACAGTGGTCATAAACACAGTGGTCAGAAACACAGTGGTCGGAAACATAGTGGTGAAAAACACACTGGTCAGAAACAAACTTGTCAAAAACACACTGGTCAGAAAGACACTGGTCAGAAACTCAGTGATCAGAAACACACTGGGCAGAAATACACTGGTCAGACACACAGTGGTCAGGAACACAGTGGGCATAAACACACTCGTCAGAAACACAGTGGTCAGAAACACAGTGGTCAGGAACACAGTGGGCATAAACACACTCGTCAGAAACACAGTGGTCAGAAACACGGTGGTCAGAAACACAGTGGTCATAAACACATTGGTCAGAAACACAGTGGTCAGAAACGCAGTGGTCAGAAACGCAGTGGTCCGAAACATAGTGGTCAGAAACACAGTGTTCGAAAACACATTGGTTATAAACACAGTGGTCATAAACACAGTGGTCAGAAACACAATGGCCAGAAACACACTGGTCAGAAACACAGTGGTCAGAAACACAGTGACCATGAACACACTTGTCAGGAACACACTGGCCAGAAACACATTGGTCAGAAACACAGTGGTCAGAAACACACTGGTCAGAAACACAGTGGTTAGAAACACGCTGGTCAGAAACATAGTGGTCAGAAACAGAATGGGCAGAAATACACTGGTCAAAAACACAGTGGTCAGAAACACCCTGGTCAGAAACACACTGGTCAGAAACAAAGTGGTCAGAAACACACTGATCAGCAACCCAGTTGTCAGAAACACATTGTTTAGAAACATAGTGGTCAGAAACACTCTGGTCAGAAACACAATGGTCAGAAACACAGCGGTCAGAAACACACGGGTCAGAAACACACTAGTCAGACACACATTGGTCAGAAACACAGTGGTCGGAAACACACTGGTCAGGAACACAATGGTCATAAACACAGTGGTCAGAACCACACTGGTCAGATAGATCTTGGTCAGAAACACAGCGGTCAGAAATACAGTGCTCAGAAACACACTGGTCAGAAACATTAGTGGTCAGAAACACACTGGTCAGAAACATAGTGGTCAGAAACACAGTGGTCAGGAACACAGTGGTCAGAAACACACTGGTCAGAAACATAGTGGTCAGAAACACAGTGGTCAGGAACACAGTGGTCAGGAACACCCTGGTCAGAAACACCCTGGTCAGAAGCACAGTTGTCAAAAACACACTGGTCAGAAACAAATTGGTCAGAAACACAGTGGTCAGAAACACAGTGGTCAGAAACACAGTGGTCAGAAACACAGTGGTCAGAAACACAGTGGTCAGAAATACAGTGGTCAGATACACAGTGGTCAGAAACACAGTGGTTAGAAACACAGTCGTTGGAAACACAGTGGTCAGAAACACACTGGTCAGAAACACAATGGTCTGAAACACAGTGGTCAGAACCACACTAGTCAGATAAACAGTGGTTTGAAACATCCCCGCCTCAACCTCCCCGCTATGATCACATCTTGCACCCTCGCATCTCACCAACGTAGAAGCAGGACTTCCGCGACCTTTTCGACTCTTTTGCGGATACCTTCGCCGGTTCCGCAACAGACATTGGTGCCGTCCATGTTATCAACACCGGTACAGCTGCACCCATCCAGCAGAAAGTCCGCCAAGTCCTCCCTGACCAATAAAAAATAATCAATGAGGAATTTGCGGAACTAAAAGCACAGTGGGTCATCGTCCCTTTCGTCAGCCCCTGGCGAGCCAACTTGGTCATTGCCGGCAAACAGGATGGGTCTAAGCGGTTCCGTGTTTGCTTCCGCAAAATCAACCGAGTAACGGAGAAAGACCCATATCCTATGCCACTGATCGTCGACGCTCAGGAACGACAGCAGGGACGCGGATAGGTTGCAAAATTAGAAGTCAAAGGAGCTTTCCACACTGTCCCGTTGGAAAACAATTCCATTGCCAAGACCACCTTCCTCACCCCATAGGGCCTCTACGCCTTTACCCGCATGCCTTTTGGCCTCCGCAATGCCAGCACAATGTTACAGTAAGTCATGGACTCCACCCTCTGCGGCATTTCCAATGTAAGCTGTTACATCAACGACATCATGTTAGCAGCCCATAACTTCGCGGAACTCTTCTCCTCCCTGGCCGCTGTATTTGCTGTCCTCCGCGCGGCTAACCTCAAGCTGAAGGCTGCTAAGTGTTCCATTGGAACCGCGGAAATGGAACTTTTGGGTTTCGTCATGAGTGCCGAAGGCATCAAGACAAACCCCGCGAGGACCACGGCCGTCCACGAATGGCGCCAACCCACCACAACGGGACAGGTCAAGATCTTTCTTGGCTTCGTCTTGTTCTACCGCAAGTTCGTCCGTGATCACGCACCCATCATATGCCTGTTGCAGCAGCTGACTCGTCAGGACATCCCCTTCGAGTGNTCCATTGGAACCGCGGAAATGGAACTTTTGGGTTTCGTCATGAGTGCCGAAGGCATCAAGACAAACCCCGCGAGGACCACGGCCGTCCACGAATGGCGCCAACCCACCACAATGGGACAGGTCAAGATCTTTCTTGGCTTCGTCTTGTTCTACCGCAAGTTCGTCCGTGATCACGCACCCATCATATGCCTGTTGCAGCAGCTGACTCGTCAGGACATCCCCTTCGAGTGGACAACGGAATGCGCTGCTGCTTGGACAGAAATCAAGCATCGACTTGTGACCGCTCCTATGCAACCTCCCCTTCTCCATCACCACCGACTGGTCGCAGGAAGGCATTGGTGCCGTGCTCTCGTAGTCGGTCCAAGAACTTGTCTAACGAGTGATTGCGTATGCCAGTCCCACGCTCACTGACAGTGAGTGGAACTACCCGCGAGTGAAGGGCGAGTGCTTGGCTATGCCGTGGGCCCTCCAACACTTCTGCGACTACGTCAAGAATGGCAAACCCTTCACCGTCCATACTGACCACCAGGCTTTGCAATGGCTTCTCACGACTCAGAGTCACAAGGGTATCTTGGCCAAGTGGGCTCTTATTCTACAGGGTTCTAATATGAAAATAAAGTACCAGCCTGCGCTTGCCAATCGCAACGCTGATGCTCTCAGCCGCCTTCCCCGCACAGACTGGCCATACCCAGCGGAACCGCGGAACAGCCCTGCCGAATCCCCTTCCGCAGCTGTTTCTCTCTCGCTGAACACTGAGCCCCAGTGGGAGGGCGTCGTCCGTGAATTCACAGATGAGGAATTTGCGGTCGTTCACCAGCTCCTTTTAGAGCTGGAGCCCAATGCGTCTATGGGCTTCGCGGACACCCTTCTGGCTTTTCCCGCCATTGTCTCCAGCCTCCAGCTTGCCCGCTGCTTCAACACCATGATCCACGGATAGACGCCAGAAGAAGTCACGGTCCATTTTCCTCCTCGCTCCTCTATGCCACAAACCTACCGCATTCCCACTATGACGACCGACCCGCCTCCTCCACCGCTACCTCCCAGTCCCTCTCCCTCTCCTCACCTGGAGCCACGCCACCCCCTACCATTGGTGGAATTCCTTTGTCACTCCCCGCTACTCTGGATCGTCTCCAGACCCTCTTCTCCTCCTTCGATCATTCCCTCTCTTCTGTTGGTATTTGTCTCTCCTACAGCCTAAACCGCGGCACGGGCGTCCGCATGGTAGCCCATGCGATCACCACCACACACTCCCGCATCGAAGAAGATGCCCGCCGCGCGGCATGCACGTGGACCCCGGCCCCGCTTACTCCCGCACCACTGACCCCTATCACCGTCCATGTGGCTTGGTGCCATGTCTGGGTCTGCGGTCGTAAATGCATGGCCATCGTGGACACTGGTGCCACGCATACCACTATCGCGCTACGGATGGTAGACGTCCTGCACCTCTGTCATCTTCTCAAACCCACTCGCCTCCACTTCTCCATCTCTGTTGGTGCAATCAATGCACCCATCGGCCAAATTCTGGACCTCCCCATGCAGGTTGCCAATGTTCATGCACCGCGCACGGTCCACGCTTCCAACGTCCGGACACATGACATGTTCCTCGCAGCAGACTGGCTCGCGCTGCGCCAAGCGGATATATTGCTCGGC
>SZWC01002450.1:32754-51159 GCA_023375785.1 Penium margaritaceum | reverse complement strand
AGGCCTTCCGCGGACCCCAAAGTCACCCAATTTCCCTTCCCAAGATGCCTAATCCGCAGACACACCCCCTGCCCTCGTTTTGCCTCTTCCGCGGAGCCCCAAATATGAAGCCATTGTTACTGAACACCCAATTCCGTGGGTCTACCACCAGGTACAATTCCAGCCTTCCTCACACCCATAAACGGCCCCACACAAGCCCAGAAAGATGCCCATTCCGCCCCTCCACCACGAGGGTCAACTGTGACTCTCTCCTTTTGCCCAAAGACCACCCTTACTCGCCTCAACTCCATCGCGGAAGTCCATGACTCGGTCTCCCACGCAGATTATTTGCGTGCACGGCAGATTTCATGTAAACAAACGGTCTACAACACGGGTCCCAACATGGGAGGCCGCCAATCGCTCTTGGTATTGCAACCAAGATAGCATATCACCCTCAAATGAGGGATCCACACTTTAGGTTTGTTTGGTTTGCAACCTTACGAAGTCCGGATGTTGGTTTTTAGTATATACCTTTGGTTGGACACTCTGCGAAGAGTCTCAAAGGCAAGAAGTGTAAATGGATGCATGCAAGGTACAGGCTTTTATACTTGCAGAACTTTGCTAAAATTTCGGCTTGTAGTTGTTACACTGGAGCTAAGCTCAACCTACATTCCTACTTGGCGCGTCCTTAGACCGCCAAGTGTCATCCTCAGGACAGGCTCTAGTAGGCTTCCTAGAAGCTTCCTGTCCCAGGTTTGGCCATAAATACAACTACGGCTATCGCGGGGTTTGAACCCGCGACCTCTGGTTTGAGACTCCGGTGCCTAATCAACCAAGCCAAAAAGGTATGGTTCCTATGATGAGCCACAGGGGACATACCCATTATGGGCAGTGCATTCCTGGCCCATCTCTGAACAGACCAAGGGGACATACTCCATACAGCAATGCATGCCTTGTCAGTATGTGTAGCTAGCTAGCTAGGCAGCGGACAAGGTGCATACTATTTCAACAAATCTCTCCCTTGCACCTCTGTCCATCTGACCCTTGCTTAGCTCCATCAAGGCCTTGGACCTCACCCTTCCTCCGCCGCACTCCTCATGCCGAATCCACGAATGCCTGCATAATGCAAGTCCCTCTCCAGCGGCTTTGTCATGCGGTCAGCAAGCATGCTCTTTGTTCTGCCTTGCTGCAGATCCACCACGTTCTTCATGACCATGTTACGTGAGTAGTGGTAACGTATGTTGATGTGCTTCGTTCAGCGGGAGATGATCTCGTCTTCAGCCATCAAGATGGCACTGATGTTGTCCACGTGTACGATCGTGGCGTCCTTCTGTGGCACAGTCATTTCGCCAAGCAGGCCGCGAAGCCATTGAGTCTACTTGCACACCTCAGACAAACCAACGTACTCTGCCTCAACCGTGGACACGGAAACACAATCCTGCTTCCTGCTGGCCCATGAGATGGCAGCGCCATTCAAGATGCACACGTATCCAGAGGTGGATTTTCTGTCGTCAAGATTTCCTCCCCAGCTAGCGTTGGTGTAGCACTTCAGACGAAAGGGGTCTGTTCCTTCTTGGCCTCCAAGGACGAGGCCCATATGACGTGTCTTCTGCAGGAAGCGCAAGATGCGCTTGACTGCCTGCCAATGTCGTGGCCCAGGATTGGCCACGAATCTACTCACTTGTCCCACGGCATAGCAGATGTCCGGCCGATTCCCTACCATGGCGTACATGATGTTATCCACGGCGGACTGGTAGGGGAGGTCTTGCATCTCCCTTTATTATGCATTGTTGCTTGGCGACATGGAGGCCTTCAGCTTTGTGTCGGTTGTCATTGGGATGCTGACAGGTTTGCAGTCTTCCATGGGGTAGCGCTTCAGCACCTCACCAATGTATTTGGTTTCGTTGAGTTTGGTGGTAACTGCTACTCGGTTGCGGTGGATGAAAATCCAGAGGTAGTACTCGAGAGGACCCATGTCCTTCGTCTTGAACCTTTTGCTGAGGGCACACTTCAGCCCATCCAGGAGCTCGACCGAAGACGAGCAGATGATCAGATCATCTACGTATAGCGCAAGCAGCATCAGCCGTCTCCCATCATCGCGCACGTACATGCTCCGGCCATTCTGGCAATGCGCGAAGGAGAGGCCGGTCATGAAACCGTCCATCTCTTTGTACCACATCCTTAGGGCCAGTTTCAGCCCGTAGAGCACTTTCACCAACTTGCACACCTTGCCCTTGGGAACTTGGACTCCTTCTCGCACCTCCATAGGCACTTCCTTGTCAAGCTTCTCATAAAGGAAAGATGTCCTGACGTCCATCTGGTGTATCTCCAAGTTCTTTGCGGCAACAATGCCAATGAGAGAGCGGATGGAGGCAAAGGACACGACGGGCGCGAACGTCTCATCGTACTTGGAGCTCGGGCGTTGACAGAACCCCATAGCCACTACCCTTGCCTTGAACTTGTCGATGTTGCCGTCTTGCTTCTCCTTCACTCGGAGGACCCACTTGGATCCCACCACGTGGGCCTTGTCGGGTTTATCCACCAGCACCCACGTGCCGTTCTCGGAAATGGATGCAAGCTCGCTATCCACTGCCTCCTTCCACTTGGCCGCATCTGGGCCATTCATGGCCTCCGCCACTGTGGATGGCTCTCCGTGAGCCATGCACGACCAGCTAAGGCCGGTCCAATCATCATCATACCGCAAAGGTGCTCTTTTTGGTCGCAAACTGCGCTGGGGTAGTGGTGCCGCTTCTTGCTTTGGTGCTGGTGCTTCCACATGTGGTGGGTTGTCGTCGTCGTCGTCATCAGAAGAGTCGTTAGACTCCAAGTTAGACTCGGAATCCTCGGACGCCTCGGCATCCGCGTCCATGTCAGATGCTGCATCATCCTCCGCAGCCACTCTCCCATTCCCACCACCTGTTGGCAAGGCGAGCCAGTTGTCGGGTGCTTGGTCTCCGGACTCAAGCAATACTATCCACTCTCCCGCTTTGGGAGTGAGGGTTGGGTCCAGCAGATCTCCCTTTCCAAGGGTGCGTTCGTCAAACACGACGTCGCGTCTCCTCACGAGCTTTCCTGCTGCCTGGTCATAAAGCCGATACGTTGTTTGTGACGTGTCGTACCCAACCATGATGCACTTCTTGGAGCATGCATTGAGCTTGCCTCCACCTTCTCCTGACTAGATCTTCACCCATGCAGTTGACCCGAACACCTTCAGATGAGATGCGTTGGGTTTCCTTCCCGACCATGCTTCTTGTAGGGTCTTCAACTGCTTTTCTCGCTCCTTTCCATGCTTCCGCAAGGCGGTTGCTGGTATGAGGTTCAAGAGGCAGCAAGCCGTTGTTGCTACTTCAGCCCAAAAGTGAGGTGTGAGGGTTTGGTTCATCCTCTCGGCAACGCCGTTGCTTTGGGGATTGTAAGGGCTGGTTTGCTCGTGGCGGATGCCATGATGCCTGAGCCAAGGCTTGCATGCCTCGTACTCACCCCTGTTGTCACATGGGAGTGCCTTCACCTTCTTGGACGTTTGCCGCTCCACCATGGCGATGAACTCGATGAGCTGGTCCTTGACCTCTCCCTTTGTTTTGAGGAAGTAGATCCACAACTTGCGGCTATGGTCGTCAATGAAGGCCAGGAAGTACTTGCCTCCTCCGTTAGATGGTGTGTGGAAGGGTCCACACACGTCACTGTGTATCAGTCCCAAGCGGCTTCTTCTTTGCCTTCGCTTGGAGGCATGGTTCACACAGTGTACACCCTTTGCCATGCTTCGTAGTGCACCCTTTCATTCCGCGGACTACCTCTTGCTCTTGCATCTTTTGCAGCGTGCTGTTGGCCACGTGGCCAAATTGCCAGTGCCACAGCTCAGCATCTGTGTCATTGGTTGATGTGGCGGCCGCATCGGTCGCCAGTGGTGTATCATTCGGCTCCAATGCCACTTTCTTGGTGGCACATGTGAGTCCCTCATTCGACGCCTTTGTGACTTTGGTTTGAAGCACGCAGAGGCCGTCGACTATTGGAACTTGAAGCATGAGGTCGTCTTTGGTGTACAAAATCTGGATGTCCTCGTTTTTTAGGGCCACCGCTTCCTTGTTGGTGAACACCACTGTCATGTTGTTGTCGGTGATTTGTGAGACGAACAGCACGTTGGCTGCGAAGGAGGGCATGTACACCACCTTTTGAAGGTTGACTGCCTTCTCCGCACCATTCACGTTGAACGTGATCACCTTGTCCCCTTCGCCCATGGCTTGGACGATGCCACCACTTGTACACTTGATGCACATGACAGATTCAGCCATGGAGACAAATCCACCCTTCTCTTTTAATGAGTGGTAGTTGGTGTCCGAGTCAAGGGAGAATGTCCCGGGCCTAAGGATCGCTGCGCCCTTCATGGGCAGCCCCCTAGCTATCATGTTGGTGAGCTCCTTCTTCTCCTTTCCACCTTTGTTCCCGCTGTCTCTCTTGGGGCTATGAGAGTTCCTAGCCCAGTGCCCAGTCTTGCCACATTTATGACTGTTGCCGGGCTTCTTGGGACCCTTCCCGCCACCATTGCCTTTCCCTCCACCGCCACCGCTTCCGCTGTTGCCTTGACTGGAGCGAGAGCTTGCACTTTGTCCATCAAAGTGAGAGGCATAGGCTGAGATGTTTGCCTCAACGCAACTACGTCGCATGGACTCGTTGCGGACGTGTTCGGCGACAGCCTCGTACGTCAGATCTTCCTCCTTCCAACCGCCAAACACGGTGATCAAGGACCCCCAGCTTCCCGGCAGCGCCATTAGAAGGATCATGGCACGCATGATGGGATCCAGATTCCATTCCATTTGCTGAACCTCTCGTAGAACGTTATCGAACAACTGCAAAAATGCGGGTATCAATTCTCCTTTGCTCACCCTCATCAACATCAACCGTTGGAAGATGAAGAGTCGGTTTGCTAGGGCGTTTGATTGATGCACGCGTGCGAGTTTTGCGTAGGCCTCGGCAGCCAACGTGCATCCTACGATGTGGGGGTGTTGGGTTTTGTGATGGAAGTCACAAGAATGACGAGAGACATGTTGTTCTTCATCGTCCATGCTGGACGGTCAGCCACATGCGTCGTCACGGTTGCATCGGCTGGTGTTGTCTCGGTCCCTTTTAGGATGTCGATGTAGCCACGCACGTTCATGACAATCTCAAACTGCCATTTCTATAAGGGAAAACCTGTCCCCGTGAATTTGGACATACCCGCCTCAAGGCGGGCTGGAGTCGGATCCGCCATCTCTTGCGGTTGCTCGTCTTCTCTGCTTCGCTGCTACTCTGCTTTGTTGAGGACGATGAGGTTGATGAGGCTACTGAGTGCGACCGTTGTCGAAAGGTGCAGTTGGTTCCGTTGCATACCCCTCCCGCCGATGATCGCCTAAGGCGATGGTGCTGTCGTGAGAGAACGGACTCGGGGTCGTACCACCTCCTAAAAAAGGGGTAGAGCTTAATCTCGTTGGGTCTCAAGGGTCTCGTCCAACATGGACAGAGCGATTCCTCGTCCCTAAGTCCGCTAGGTGCGCGCACCCTACCTGAAGAAGCCGATGGAGCCTATGGAGCAGATGGAGCCATCCGATGGTCGTGTCCCCGTTGTACCTGTGCGCCCTGCAAGACCACGCGCTAGTCGGTCTTGGAAGCGTGCCTTAGAACCAGAAGTGTGGGCCCATAACCCTTTGTCAATGCGCCGGAAAGCAACGGTCTAGAAAATAGTTCCCGACATGGGAGGCCGCGAACCGCTCTTGGTATTGCAACCAAGACAACATATCACCATCGAACGAGGGATCCACACTTTAGGTTTGTTTGGTTTGTAACCTCACGAAGTTCGCATGTTGGTCTTTAGTATCAACCTTTGGTTGGACACTCTGTGAGGAGTCTCAAAGGCAAGATCTGTAAATGGATGCATGCAAGGTACAGGCTTTTATACTTACAAAGCTTTGCTAAAGCTTATGCTTGTAGTAGCTCCACTGGAGCCAACCTCAACCTACATTCCTACTTGGCGCGTCCTTAGACCGCCAAGTGTCATCCTCAAGGCAGGCTCTAGTAAGCTTCCTAGAAGCTTCCTGTCCCAGTTTTGGCCACAAAGAAAATTGCGGCCGTCGCGGGGTTTGAACCCTCCACCTCTGGTTTGAGATTCCAGTATCTAATCAACCAAGCCAAAAAGGTATAGTTCCCATGATGAGCCACAGGGGACATACCCATTATGGGCACTGCATTCCTGACCCATCTCATAACAGACCAATGGGACATACTCCATAGAGCAGTGCATGCCTTGTCTGTATGTATAGCCAGCCAGCTATGCAGTGGACAAGGTGCATACTATTTCAACATTTCTGACCACTGTGTATTTGACCACTCTATTTCTGACTAGTGTGTTTCTGACCAGTGTGTTTCTGACCACTGTGTTTATGACCAGTGTGTTTCTGACCACTGTGTTTATGACCACTGTGTTTCTGACTAGTTTGTTTTTGACCAGTGTATTTCAGACCAGTGTGTTTCTGACCACTGTGTTTCTGACCACTGTGTTTCTGACCATTGTGCTTCTGACCACTGTGTTTCTGACCAGTGTGTATCTGACCAGAGTGTTTCTGACCAGTGTGTTTCTGACCACTGTGTTTCTGACCAGTGTGTATCTGACCAGAGTGTTTCTGACCAGTGTGTTTCTAGCCACTGTGTTTCTGACCACTGTGTTTCTGACCACTGTATTCATAACCACTGTGTTCCTGACCACCGTGTTTCTGACAACTGTGTTTCTGACTAGTGTGTTTCTGACCAGCGTGTTTGTGACCAGTGTGTTTCTGACCAGTGTGTTTCTGACCACTGTGTTATTGACCAGTGTGTTTCTGACCACTGTGTTTCTCACCACTATGTTTCCGACCACTGTGTTTCTGACCACTGTGTTTATGACCACTGTGTTTCTGACCAGTGTGTCTCTGACCAGTGTGTCTGTGACCACTGTGTTTCTGACCAGTGTCTTTCTGACCCCTGTGTTTCCGACCACTGAGTTTCTGGCCACAATGTTTCTGACCAGTGTGTTTCTGACCAGTGTGTTTCTCAACACTGTGTTTCTGACCGGTGTGTTTCTGACCAGTGTGTTTCCGACCACTGTGTTTCTGACCACTGTGTTTCTGACCAGTGTGTTTTTTACTATTGTGTAGTTGACCACTGTGTTTCTGACCACTGCGTTTTTGATAAGTGTATTTGTGACCCCTGTGTTTCTGACCACTGTGTTTCTGACCACTGTGTTTCTAACCAGCGTGTTTCTGACCTCTGTGTTTCTGACCAATGTGTTTTTTAGCAGTGTGTTTCTGACCAGTGTGTTTCTGACCAGTGTGTTTCTAACCAGTGTTTTTCTGACCACTGTGTTTCTGACCACTGTGTTCCTTACTATTGTGTTTTGGATCACTTTGTTTCTGACCACTGTGTTTTTGACCACTGTGTTTTTGACCACAGTGTCTCTGACCACTCTTTTTCTGACCACTGTGTTTCTGACCAATGTGTTAGTGACCAGTGTGCTTATGACCACTTTGTTTCTGACTAGTGTGTTTCTGGCCAGTGTGTTTCTGACCACTGTGTTTCTGACCACTGTGTTTCTGACCAGTGTGTTTCTGACCAGTGTGTTCCGACCAGTGTGTTTCTGACCACTGAGTTTCTGAACAATGTGTTTCTGACCACTGTGTTTCTGACCAGTGTGTTTCCGACCACTGTGTTTCTGACCAGTGTGTTTCTGACCAGTGTGTTCCTGACCGGTGTGTTTCTGACCAGTGTGTTTCTGACCAGTTTGTTCATGACCACTGTGTTTCTGACCACTGTGTTTCTCACCCGTGTGTTTCTGACCGCCGTGTTTGTGACCATTGTGTTTCCGACTAATATGTTTTTAACCAGTGTATTTCTGACCACTGTGTTTCTGACCACTGTGTTCCTGACCACTGTGTTTTGACCACTGTGTTTCTGATCAGTGTGTTTCTGACCACTGTTTTTCTGACTACTATGTTTATGACCACTGTGTTTATGACCACTGTATTTCTGACCACAGTGTTTCTGACCACTGTGTTTCTGACCAGTGTGCTTATGACTGCTGTGTTTCTCACCACAGTGTTTTTGACCACTATGATTCTGACAAGTGTGTGTCTGACCAGTGTGTTTCTAACCACTGTGTTTATGACCACTGTGTTTCTGACTAGTGTGTTTCTGACCAGTGTATTTCAGACCTGTGTGATTATGACCACTGTATTTCTCATCACTGTGTTTCTGACCATTGTGTTTCTGACCAGTGTGTTTCTGACCACTGTTTTTCTGACTACTGTGTTTATGACCACTGTGTTTCTGACTAGTGTGTTTCTGACCAGTGTATTTCAGACCTGTGTGATTATGACCACTGTATTTCTCATCACTGTGTTTCTGACCATTGTGCTTCTGACCACTGTGTTCTGACCAGTGTGTATCTGTCCAGTGTTCTTCTAACTAGTGTGTTTCTGACCACTGCTTTTCTGACCACTGTGTTTATGACCGCTGTGTTTCTGACCATTGTGTTTATGACCGCTGTGTTTCAGACCACTGTGTTCCTGACCACTATGTTTCTGACTACTGTGTTTGTGACCACTGTGTTCCCGACCAGTGTGTTTCTGACCACTGTGTTTATGACCACTGTGTTTCTGACCACTGTGTTCCTAACCACTGTGTTTCTAACCACTGTGTTTCTGACCACTGTGTTTCTGACTAGTGTGTTTGTGACCAGCATGTTTCTGACCAGTGTGTTTCTGACCAGTGTGTTTCTGACCACTGTGATTCCGAACACTGTGTTTCTGACCACTTTGTTTGTGACTAGTGTCTTTTTGACCTCTGTGCTTCTGACCATTGTGTTTCTGACCCCTATGTTTCTGACCACTGTGTTCCTGATCACTGTGTTTCTGACCACTGTGTTTCTGACCAGTGTGTTTCTGACCAGTGTGTTTCTGACCAGTGTGTATGTGACCACTGTGTTTCTGACCACTGTGTTTCTAACGACTGTGTTTCTGACCATTGTGTTTCTGACCAGTGTGTTTCTGACCAGTGTGTTTCTGACCATTGTGTTTCTGACCAGTGTCTTTCTGACCACTGTGTTTCTGACCAGTGTGTTTCTGACCATTGTGTTTCTGACCAGTGTCTTTCTGACCACTGTGTTTCTGACCAGTGTGTTTCTGACCAGTGTGTTTCTGACCACTGTATGTCTGACCAGTGTGTTTCTGATCACTATGACTCTGACAACTGTGTTTCTGACCACTGTGTTTCTGACCACTGTGTTTCTGACCACTGTGTTTCTGACCACAGTGTTTCTGACCACTCTGTTTCTGAACAGTGTGTTTCTGACCAGTGTGTTTCTGACCACTGTGTTTCTAACCAATGTGTTTCTGACCACTGTGTTTCTGACTATTGTGTTTCTGACCACTGTGTTTTTGACCAGTGTGTATCTGACCAGTGTGTTTCTGACCACTGTGTTTCCGACCACTGTGTTTCTGACCAGTGTGTTTCCGACCACTGTGTTTCTGACCAGTGTGTTTCCGACCACTGTGTTTCTGACCAGTGTGTTTCCGACCACTGTGTTTCTGACCAGTGTGTTTATGACCAGTGTGTTACTGACCTGTGTATTCCTGACCACTGTGTTTCTGACCACTGTGTTTATGACCATTGTGTTTCTGACCACTGTGTTTCCGACCACTGTGTTTCTGGCCACGGTGTTTCTGACCTCTGTGTTTCTGATTAGTGTGTTTCTGACCCCTGTGTTTCTGACCACTGTGTTTCTGACCACTGTGTTTCTGACCAGTGTGTTTCTGACCACTGTGTTTCTGACCACTGTGTTTCTGACCAATGTGTTTCTGATCAGTATGTTTCTGACTACTGTGTTTCTGACAAGTGTGTTTCTTACCACTGTGTTTATGACCAGTGTGTTTCTGACCGGTGTGTTTCTGACCGGTTTGTTTCTGACCAGTGTGTTTCTGACCACTTTGTTTCTGAGCACTGTGTTTCCGACCACTGCGTTTCTGACCACTGTGTTTTTGACCACTGTGTTTTTGACCAACGTGTTCCTGACCACCGTATTTCTGACCACTTTGTTTCGGACCAGCGTGTTTCCAACCAGTGTGTTTCTAACTAATGTGTTTATAACAAGAGTGTTTCTGACCACTGTGTTTCTGACCAGTGTGTTTCTGACCAATGTGTTTCTGACCACTGTGTTTCTGACCAGTGTGTTTCTGACCAGTGTGTTTCTGACCACTGTGTTTCTGACCAGTGTGTTTCTGACCAGTGTGTTTCTGACCACTGTGTTTCTGACCACAGTGTTTCTGACCAGTGTGTTTCTGACCCTTGTGTTTCTGACCATTGTGTTTCTGACCACTGTGTTTCTGACCACCATGTTTCTGACCACCGTGTTTCCGACCACTGTGTTTCTACCTGTGTGTTTCTGACCAGTGTGTTTCTGACCACTGTGTTTTTAACCATTGTGTTTCTGACCATTGTGTTTCCGACCACTGTGGTCCTGAACAGTGTGTATGTGACCAGTGTGTTTCTGACCAGTGTGTTTCTGACCACTGTGTTTTTAACCATTGTGTTTCTGACCATTGTGTTTCCGACCACTGTGGTCCTGAACAGTGTGTATGTGACCAGTGTGTTTCTGACCAGTGCGTTTCTGACCACTCTGTTTCTGACCACTGTGTTTCTGACCATTGTGTTTCTGACAAGTGTGTTTCTGACCACTGTGTTTCTGACCAGTGTGTTTCTGACCACTGTGTTTCTGACCACTATGTTTCTAACCACTGTCTTTCTGACCACCGTGTTTCTGACCACGTTGTTTCTGACCACGATGTTTCTGGCCACTGTGTTTCTGACCAGTGTTTTTCTGACCAGTGCGTCTCTGACCAGTGTATTTCTGGCCACTGTGTTTCTGACCACTGTGTTTCTGACCACTGTGTTTCTAACCTGTGTGTCTATGACCACTGCCTTTCTGACCACTGTGTTTCTTACCACTGTGTTTCTGACCACTCTGTCTCTGACCACTCTTTTTCTGACCACTGTGTTTCTGACCAGTGTGTTTCTGACCAGTGTGTTTGAAACCAGTGTGTTTTTGACCAGTGTGTTTCTGACCAGTGTGTTTCTGACCACTGTTTTTCTGACCACTGTGTTTCTGACGAGTGTGTTTCTGACCAGTGTGTTTCTGACCACTGTTTTTCTGACCACTGTGTTTCTGACGAGTGTGTATCTGACCAGTGTGTTTCTGACCAGTGTGTTTCTGACCACTGTATTTCTAACCACTGTGTTTCTGACCACTGTGTTTCTGACCAGTGTCTTTCTGACCATTGTGTTTCTAACCACTGTCTTTCTGACCACTGTGTTTCTGACCACTGTGTTTCTCACCACTGTGTTTCTTACTACTGTGTTTCTGACCAGTGTGTTTCTGACCAGTGTGTTTCCGACCAGTGTATTTCTGACCACTATGTTTCTGACCACTGTGTTTCTCACCACTGTGTTTCTTACTACTGTGTTTCTGACCAGTGTGTTTCTGACCAGTGTGTTTCCGACCAGTGTATTTCTGACCACTATGTTTCTGACCACTGTGTTTCTCACCACTGTATTTCTAACCATTGTGTTTCTGACCACTTCGTTTCTGACCACTGTGTCTCTGACCACTGTGTTTATGACCACTGTGTTTCTGACCACTCCTTTTCTGACCACTGTGTTTCTGACCACTGTGTTTCTGACAACTGTGTTCCTGACTACTGTGTTTCTGACCACTGTGTTTTTTACCACTGTGTATCTGACCAGTGTGTTTCTGAACACTGTGTCTCTGACCAGTGTGTTTCTGACCATTGTGTTTCTGACTACTGTGTTTCTAACCAGTGTGTTTATGACCAGTGCGTTTCTGACCAGTGTATTCCCAACCACTGTGTTTCTGACCACTGTGTTTCTGACCACTGTGTTCTTGACCTGTGTGTTTCTGATCACTGTGTTTCTGAGCAGTGTGTTACTAACCAGTGTGTTTCTGACCACTGTGTTTCTGACCACTGTGTTTCTGACCAGTGTGTTTCTGACCAATGTGTTTCTGACCACTGTGTGTATGACCAGTGTGTTTCTTACCACTGTGTTCTGACCACTGTTTTCCTGACGAGTGTGTTTCTGACCCCTGTGTTTCTGACCACTGTGTTTCTGACCACTGTGTTTTTGACCAGTGTGTTTCTGACCATTGTGTTTCTGACCACTGTGTTTCTGACCAGTGTGTTTCTGACCCCTGTGTTTCTGACCACTGTGTTTCTGACCACTGTGTTTTTGACCAGTGTGTTTCTGACCATTGTGTTTCTGACCACTGTGTTTCTGACCACTGTGTTTCAGACTATTGTGTGTCTGACCACTGTGTTTTTACCACTGTGTATCTGACCAGTGTGTTTCTGACCAGTGTGTTTCTGACCACTGTGTTTCTGACCACTGTGTTTCAGACTATTGTGTGTCTGACCACTGTGTTTTTACCACTGTGTATCTGACCAGTGTGTTTCTGACCAGTGTGTTTCTGACCACTGTGTTTCTGACCACTGTGTTTCTGACCACTGTGTCTCTGACCAGTGTGTTTCTGACCACTGTGTTTATGACCACTGTGTTTCTGACCAATGTCTTTCTGACCACTGTGTTTCTGACCACTGTGTTTCTGACTAGTGTGTTTCTGACCATTGTGTTTCTAACCACTGTATTTCTGACCAGTGTATTTATGACCACTGTGTTTCTGACCAGTGTGTTTATGACCAGTGTGTTCATGACCAGTGTGTTTCAGACCAGTGTGTTCTGACCAGTGTGTTTCTGACCACTGAGTTTCTGAACAATGTGTTTCTGACCACTGTGTTTCTGACCAGTGTGTTTCCGACCACTGTGTTTCTGACCAGTGTGTTTCCGACCACTGTGTTTCTGACCAGTGTGTTTCTGACCAGTGTGTTTCTGACCAGTGTGTTTCTGACCAGTGTGTTTCTGACCAGTTTGTTTATGACAACTGTGTTTCTGACCAATGTGTTTCTGACCCGTGTGTTTCTGACCGCTGTGTTTGTGACCACTATGTTTCTGGCCAGTGTGTTTATGACCGCTGTGTTTCTCACCACAGTGTTTTTGACCACTATGTCTCTGACCAGTGTGTGTCTGACCAGTGTGTTTCTAACCACTGTGTTTATGACCACTGTGTTTCTGACTAGTGTGTTTCTGACCAGTGTATTTCAGACCTGTGTGATTCTGACCACTGTATTTCTCATCACTGTGTTTCTGACCATTGTGCTTCTGACCACTGTGTTTCTGACCAGTGTGTATCTGACCAGTGTTCTTCTAACTAGTGTGTTTCTGGCCACTGCTTTTTTTACCACTGTGTTTATGACCGCTGTGTTTCTGACCAGTGTGTTTATGACCGCTGTGTTTCAGACCACTGTGTTCCTGACCACTGTGTTTCTGACTACTGTGTTTGTGACCACTGTGTTCCCGACCAGTGTGTTTCTGACCACTGTGTTCCTAACGACTGTGTTTCTAACCACTGTGTTTCTGACCACTGTGTTTCTGACTAGTGTGTTTCTGACCAGCATGTTTGTGACCAGTGTGTTTTTGACCAGTGTGTTTCTGACCACTGTGATTCTGAACACTGTGTTTCTGACCACTTTGTTTCTGGCTAGTGTCTTTTTGACCTCTGTGTTTCTGACCATTGTGTTTCTGACCACTATGTTTCTGACCACTGTGTTCCTGACCACTGTGTTTCTGACCACTGTGTTTCTGACCAGGGTGTTTCTGACCAGAGTGTTTCTGACCAGTGTGTATCTGACCACTGTGTTTCTGACCACTGTGTTTCCAGCGACTGTGTTTCTGACCATTGTGTTTCTGACCAGTGTGTTTCTGACCAGTGTGTTTCTGACCATTGTGTTTCTGACCAGTGTCTTTCTGACCACTGTGTTTCTGACCAGTGTGTTTCTGACCAGCGTATTTCTGACCACTGTATGTCTGACCAGTGTGTTTCTGATCACTGTGTTTCTGACCACTGTGTTTCTGACCACTTTGTTTCTGACCACTGTGTTTCTGACAACTGTGTTTCTGACCACTGTGTTTCTGACCATTGTGTTTATGACCACTGTGTTTCTGACCACTGTGTTTCTGACCATTGTGTTTATGACCACTGTGTTTCTGACCACTGTGTTTCTGACCACAGTGTTTCTGACCACTGTGTTTCTGAACAGTGTGTTTCTGACCAGTGTGTTTCTGACCACTGTGTTTCTAACCAACGTGTTTCTGACCACTGTGTTTCTGACTATTGTGTTTCTCACCACTGTGTTTTTGACCAGTGTGTATCTGACCAGTGTGTTTCTGACCAGTGTGTTTCTGACCACTGTGTTTCTGACCACTGTGTTTCTGACCACTGTGTTTCTGACCAGTGTGTTTCTGACCACTTTGTTTCTGACCACTGTGTTTCTGACCAGTGTGTTTCTGACCACTGTGTTTCTGACCACTGTGTTTCTGACCACTGTGTTTCTGACCAGTGTGTTTCTGACCACTTTGTTTCTGACCACTGTGTTTCTGACCACTGTCTTTCAGACCACTGGGTTTCTGACCACTGTGTTTCTGACCACTGCGTTTCTGACCACTGTGTTTCTGACCACTGTGTTTCTGACCAGCGTGTTTATGACCAGTGTGTTACTGACCTGTGTATTCCTGACCACTGTGTTTCTGACCACTGTGTTTATGACCATTGTGTTTCTGACCACTGTGTTTCTGACCACTGTGTTTCTAGCCACTGTGTTTCTGACCTCTGTGTTTCTGATTAGTGTGTTTCTGACCCCTGTGTTTCTGACCACTGTGTTTCTGACCACTGTGTTTCTGACCAGTGTGTTTCTGACCACTGTGTTTCTGACCACTGTGTTTATGACCAATGTGTTTCTGATTAGTATGTTTCTGACTACTGTGTTTCTGACAAGTGTGTTTCTGACCACTGTGTTTATGACCAGTGTGTTTCTGACCGGTGTGTTTCTGACCGGTTTGTTTCTGACCAGTGTGTTTCTGACCACTGTGTTTATGACCAGTGTGTTTCTGACCGGTGTGTTTCTGACCGGTTTGTTTCTGACCAGTGTGTTTCTGACCACTTTGTTTCTGACCACTGTGTTTCCGACCACTGCGCTTCTGACCACTGTGTTTTTGACCACTGTGTTTCTGACCAACGTGTTCCTGACCACCGTATTTCTGACCACTTTGTTTCGGACCAGCGTGTTTCCAACCAGTGTGTTTCTAACTAATGTGTTTATAACAAGAGTGTTTCTGACCACTGTGCTTCTGACCAGTGTGTTTCTGACCAGTGTGTTTCTGACCACTGTGTTTCTCACTAGTGTGTTTCTGACCAGTGTGTTTCTGACCACTGTGTTTCTGACCAGTGTTTCTGACCAGTGTGTTTCTGACCCTTGTGTTTCTGACCATTGTGTTTCTGACCACTGTGCTTCTGACCACTGTGTTTCTGACCACCGTGTTTCCGACCACTGTGTTTCTAACCTGTGTGTTTCTGACCAGTGTGTTTCTGACCAGTGTGTTTCTGACCACTGTGTTTTTAACCATTGTGTTTATGACCATTGTGTTTCCGACCACTGTGGTCCTGAACAGTGTGTATGTGACCAGTCTGTTTCTGACCAGTGCGTTTCTGACCACTCTGTTTCTGACCACTGTGTTTCTGACCATTGTGTTTCTGACAAGTGTGTTTCTAACCACTGTGTTTCTGACCACTATGTTTCTAACCACTGTCTTTCTAACCACCGTGTTTCTGACCACATTGTTTCTGACCACTATGTTTCTGGCCACTGTGTTTCTGACCAGTGTGTTTGTGACCAGTGCGTTTCTGACCAGTGTATTTCTGGCCACTGTGTTTCTGACCACTGTGTTTCTGACCACTGTGTTTCTAACCTGTGTGTTTATGACCACTGCCTTTCTGACCACTGTGTTTCTTACCACTGTGTTTCTGACCACTCTGTCTCTGACCACTCTTTTTCTGACCACTGTGTTTCTGACCAGTGTGTTTGTGACCAGTGCGTTTCTGACCAGTGTGTTTCTGACCACTGTTTTTCTGACCACTGTGTTTCTGACGAGTGTGTATCTGACCAGTGTGTTTCTGACCAGTGTGTTTCTGACCACTGTATTTCTAACCACTGTGTTTCTGACCACTGTGTTTCTGACTAGTGTGTTTCTGACCACTGTGTTTCTAACCACTGTCTTTCTGACCACTGTGTTTCTGACCACTGTGTTTCTCACCACTGTGTTCCTTACTACTGTGTTTCTGACCAGTGTGTTTCTGACCAGTGTGTTTCCGACCAGTGCATTTCTGACCACTATGTTTCTGACCACTGTGTTTCTGACCACTGTATTTCTAACCATTGTGTTTCTGACCACTTCGTTTCTGACCACTGTGTCTCTATCCACTGTGTTTCTGACCACTGTGTTTCTGACCAGTGTGTTTCTGACCAGTGTTTCTGACCAGTGTGTTTCCGACCAGTGCATTTCTGACCACTATGTTTCTGACCACTGTGTTTCTGACCACTGTATTTCTAACCATTGTGTTTCTGACCACTTCGTTTCTGACCACTGTGTCTCTATCCACTGTGTTTCTGACCACTGTGTTTCTGACCACTCCTTTTCTGACCACTGTGTTTCGGACCAGTGTGTTTCTGACCAGTGTTTCTGACCAGTGTGTTTCCGACCAGTGCATTTCTGACCACTATGTTTCTGACCACTGTGTTTCTGACCACTGTATTTCTAACCATTGTGTTTCTGACCACTTCGTTTCTGACCACTGTGTCTCTGACCAGTGTGTTTCTGGCCACTGTGTTTCTGACCACTCTGTTTCTGACCACTGTGTTCCTGGCTACTGTGTTTCTGACCACTGTGCTTCTGACCACTGTGTTTCTTACCACTGTGTTCTCACCACAGTTTTTCTGACGAGTGTGTTTCTGACCCCTGTGTTTCTGACCACTGTGCTTCTGACCACTGTGTTTCTTACCACTGTGTTCTCACCACAGTTTTTCTGACGAGTGTGTTTCTGACCCCTGTGTTTCTGACCACTGTGCTTCTGACCACTGTGTTTCTTACCACTGTGTTCTCACCACAGTTTTTCTGACGAGTGTGTTTCTGACCCCTGTGTTTCTGACCACTGTGCTTCTGACCACTGTGTTTCTTACCACTGTGTTCTCACCACAGTTTTTCTGACGAGTGTGTTTCTGACCCCTGTGTTTCTGACCACTGTGCTTCTGACCACTGTGTTTCTTACCACTGTGTTCTCACCACAGTTTTTCTGACGAGTGTGTTTCTGACCCCTGTGTTTCTGACCACTGTGCTTCTGACCACTGTGTTTCTTACCACTGTGTTCTCACCACAGTTTTTCTGACGAGTGTGTTTCTGACCCCTGTGTTTCTGACCACTGTGCTTCTGACCACTGTGTTTCTTACCACTGTGTTCTCACCACAGTTTTTCTGACGAGTGTGTTTCTGACCCCTGTGTTTCTGACCACTGTGCTTCTGACCACTGTGTTTCTTACCACTGTGTTCTCACCACAGTTTTTCTGACGAGTGTGTTTCTGACCCCTGTGTTTCTGACCACTGTGCTTCTGACCACTGTGTTTCTGGCCACTGTGTTTCTGACCACTCCGTTTCTGACCACTGTGTTTTTGACCAGTGTGTTTCTGACCACGGTGTTTCTGACCATTGTGTTTCTGTCCACAATGTTTCTGACCAGTGTGTTTCTGACGACTTTGTTTCTGACCACTGTGTTTCTGACCAGTGTGTTTCTGACCACGGTGTTTCTGACCATTGTGTTTCTGACCACTGTGTTTCTGACAACTGTGTTCCTGGCTACTGTGTTTCTGACCACTGCGTTTTTGACCACTGTGTATCTGACCAGTGTCTTTCTGACCAGTGTGTTTTTTGACCACTGTGTTTCTGACCACTGTAATTCTGACCACTGTGTTTCTGACTAGTGCGTTTCTGACCACTGTGTTTCTGACCACTGTCTTTCTGACCACTGTCTTTCTGACCACGGTGTTTCTGACCACTGTGTTTCTGACTACTGTGTTCCTGACGACTGTGTTTCTGACCATTGTGTTTCTGACCATTATATTCATGACCACTGTGTTTCTGACCAGTGTGTTTCTGACCACTGTGTCTCTGACCAGTGTGTTTCTGACCATTGTGTTTCTGACCACTGTGTTTCTAACCAGTGTGTTTATGACGAGTGCGTTTCTGACCAGTGTATTCCCAACCACTGTGTTTCTGACCACTGTGATTCTGACCACAGTGTTTCTGACCTGTGTGTTTCTGATCACCGTGTTCCTGAGCAGTGTGTTACTAACCAGTGTGTTTCTGACCGGTGTGTTTCTGACGACTGTGTTTCTGACCACTGTGTTTCTGACCA
>SZWC01002450.1:20589-31734 GCA_023375785.1 Penium margaritaceum | reverse complement strand
TGTTTCTGACTACTGTGTTTCTGACCATTGTGTTTCTGTCCACAATGTTTCTGACCAGTGTGTTTATGACCAGTGTGTTTCTGACCAGTGTACTCCTGACCACTGTGTTTCTGACCACTGTGTTTCTGACCACTGTGTTTCTGACCTGTGTATTTCTGACCACTGTGTTTCTAACCAGTGTGTTTCTGACCAGTGTATTTCTGACCGGTGTGTTTCTGACCACTGTGTTTCTGACCACTGTGTTTCCGACCAATGTGTTTCTGACTAGTGTGTTTCTGACCACTGTGTTCCTGAGCACTGTGTTTCTGACCAGTGTGATTCTGATCAGTGTGTTTTGACAACTGTGTTTCTGACCAGTGTGTTTCTGACCCCTGTGTTTCTGACCATTGTGTTTTCGACTACTGAGTTTCTGACCAGTGTGTCTTTGTCCAGTGTGTTTCTAACCATCGTTTTTCTGACCACCGTGTTTCTGACCACTGTGTTTCTCACTATTGTGTTTCTGACCACTGTGTTTTTGACCACTGTGTATCTGACCAGTGTGTTTCTGACCAGTGTCTTTCTGACCACTGTGTTTCTGACCACTGTGTTTCTCACTATTGTGTTTCTGACCACTGTGTTTTTGACCACTGTGTATCTGACCAGTGTGTTTCTGACCAGTGTCTTTCTGACCACTGTGTTTCTGACCACTGTGTTTCTGACCACTTTGTTTCTAACCAGTGTGTTTCTGACTACTGTGTTTCTGACCACTGCGTTTCTTACCTCTCTCTTTCTGACCACTGTGTTGCTAACCACTGTGTTTCTGACTACTGTGTTTCTGACAACTGTGTTTCTGACCACCGTGTCTCTGACCAGTGTATTTATGAGCACTGTGTTTCTGACCACTGTGTTTCTGACCAGTGTGTTTCTGACCAGTGTGTTTCTGACCAGTGTGTTTCTGACCATTATGTTTCTGACCACTGTGTTTCTGACCAGTGTGTTTATGACCAGTGTGTTTCAGACCAGTGTATTCCTGACCACTGTGTTTCTGACCACTGTGTTTCTGACCACTGTGTTTCTGACCTGTGTGTTTCTGACCACTGTGTTTCTGACCAGTGTGTTTCAGACCGTTGTGTTTCTGACCACTGTGTTTCTGACCATTGTGTTTCTGACCAGTGTCTTTCTGACCACTGTGTTTCTGACCACTGTGTTTCTGACCACTGTGTTTCTGACTAGTGTGTTTCTGACCACTGTGTTTATGACCACTGTGTTTCTGACCAATGTCTTTCTGACCACTGTATTTCTGACCACTTTGTTTCTGACTTCTGTGTTTCTTACCATTGTGTTTCTGACCACTGTATTTCTGACCAGTGTATTTATGACCACTGTGTTTATGACCACTGTGTTTCTGACCAATGTCTTTCTGACCACTGTGTTTCTGACCACTGTGTTTCTGACTACTGTGTTTCTGACCATTGTGTTTCTGTCCACAATGTTTCTGACCTGTGTGTTTATGACCAGTGTGTTTCTGACCAGTGTACTCCTGACCACTGTGTTTCTGACCACTGTGTTTCTGACCACTGTGTTTCTGACCTGTGTGTTCCTGCCCACTGTGTTCTGACCAGTGTGTTTCTGACCAGTGTGTTTCTGACCATTGTGTTTCTGACCACTGTGTTTCTGACCAGTGTGTTTATAACCAGTGTGTTTCAGACCAGTGTTTTCCTGACCGCTGTGTTTCTGACCACTGTGTTTCTGACCACTGTGTTTCTGACCTGTGTGTTTCTGACCACTGTGTTTCTGACCAGTGTGTTTCTGACCAGTGTGTTTCTGACCGTTGTGTTTCTGACCACTGTGTTTCTGACCAGTGAGTTTCTGACCAATGCGTTTCTGACCAGTGTGTTTCTGACCACTGTGTTTATGACCACCGTGTTTCTGACCAGTGTGTTCCTGACCAGTGAGTTCTGACCATAGTGTTTATGACCAGTGTGTTTCTGACCCTGTGTTTCTGACCACTGTGTTTCTGACCACTGTGTTTTTGAGTATTATGTTTCTGAGTACTATGTTTTTGACCACACTGTATCTGACCAGTGTGTTTCTGACCACTGTCTTTCTGACCACTGTGTTTCTGACCACTGTGTTTCTGACCACTGTGTTTCTGACCACTGGGTTTCTGACCGGTATCTTTCTGACCACTGTGTCGCTAACCACTGTGTTTCTTACCGCTGTCTTTCTCACCGCTGTGTTTCTGACCACTGTGTTTCTGGCTACTGTGTTTCTGACCACTGTGTTTCTGACCACTATGTTTCTGACATGTGTATTTCTGACCACTGTGTTTTTGACCAGTGTGTTTCTGACCAGTGTGTTTCTGACCAGTGTGTTTCTGACCACTGTGTTCCTGACCACTGTGTTTCCGACCAATGTGTTTCTGACCAGTGTGTTTCTGACCACTGTGTTCCTGACCACTGTGTTTCTGACCAGTGTGATTCTGACCAGTGTGTTTTGACCACTGTGTTTCTGACCAGTGTGTTCATGACCACCGTGTTTCTGACAATTGTGTTTCTCACCGATGTGTTTCTGACCAGTGTGTTTATGACCCGTGTGTTCTGACCACCGTGTTTGTGACAAGTGTGTTTCTGACCCCTGTGTTTCTGACTAGTGTGTTTCTGACCAGTGTGTTTCTCACCACCGTGTTTCTGACCAGTGTGTTTCTATCCAGTGTGTTTCTGACCACTGTGTTTCTGACCACTGTGTTTCTGACCTCTGTGTTGTTTACCACTGTGTTTCTGACCACTGTGGTTCTGACTAGTGTGTTTCTGACCCCTGTGTTTGTGACCACTGTGTTTGTGACCACTGTGTTTCTGACCAGTGTGTTTCTAACCACTATGTTTCTTACCACTCTCTTTCTGACCAGTGTGTTTCTGACCAGTGTGTTTCTGACCAGTGTGTTTCTGACAAGTGTGTTTCTGACCACTGTGTTTCTGACCACTGTGTTTCTGACCACTGTTTTTCTGACCAGAATAATTCTGACCACTGCGTTTCTGACCATTGTGTTCCTGACCACTGTGTTTCCGACCACTGTGTTTCTGACCATTGTGTTTCTGACCACTGTGTTTCTGACCATTGTGTTTCTGACCACTGTGTTTCTGACAACCGTGTTTCTGTCCAGTGTGTTTCTGACCAGTGTGTTTCTGACCGGTGTGTTTCTGACCACTGTGTTTCTGACCACTGTGTTTCTGTCCAGTGTGTTTCTGACCAGTGTGTTTCTGACCAGTGTGTTTCTGACCACTGTGTTTCTGACCAGTGTGTTTCTGACCGGTGTGTTTCTGACCACTGTGTTTCTGACCACTGTGTTTCTGTCCAGTGTGTTTCTGACCAGTGTGTTTCTGACCAGTGTGTTTCTGACCACTGTGTTTCTGACCAGTATGTTTCTGACCAGTGTGTTCTGACCACTGTGTTTCTGACCAGTGTGGTTCTGACCCCTGTGTTTCTGACCAATGTGTTTCTGACCACTGTGTCTGTGACCACTGTGTTTCTGACCATTGTATTTCTGACCACTGTCTTTCTGACCACTGTGTTTCTGACTTTTGTGTTTCTGACCACTGTGTTTTTTACCACTGTGTATCTGACCAGTGAGTTTCTGACCAGTGTGTTTCTGACCAGTGTGTTTATGACCAGTGTGTTTCTGACCACTGTGTTTTTTACCACTGTGTATCTGACCAGTGAGTTTCTGACCAGTGTGTTTCTGACCAGTGTGTTTATGACCAGTGTGTTTCTGACCAGTGTGTTCCTGACCACTGTGTTTTTGACCACTGTGTTTCCGACCACTGTGTTTCTGACCACAGTCTTTCTGACCACTGTGTTTCTGACCACTGTGTTTCTGACTCCTGTGTTTCTGACCAATGTGTTTATGACCACTGTGTTTCTGACCAGTGTATTTATGACCACTGTGTTTATGACCACTGTGTTTCTGAACAGTGTGTTTCTGACCCGTGTGTTTCGGACCATTGTGTTTCTGACAACTGTGTTTATAACCAGTGTGTTTGTGACCAGTGTGTTTCTGACCAGTGTATTCCTGACCACTATGTTTCTAAACACTGTGTTTCTGACCACTGTGTTTCTGACCTGTGTGGTTCTCACCACTCTGTTTCTGACCACTGTGTTTCTGACCACTGTGGCTCTGACCAGTGTGTTTTTGACCAGCGTGTTTCTGACCACTGTGTTTCTGACCAGTGTGTTTGTGACCAGTGTGTTTCTGACCAGTGTGTTTCTGAACATTGTGTTTCTGACCACTGTGTTTCTGACCACTGTGTTTCTGAACACTGTGTTTCTGACCACTGTGTTTCTGACCAGTGTGTTTCTGACCACTGTGTTAATAACCATTGTGTTTCTGACCACTGTGTTTCTGACCACTGTGTTTCTGACCACTGTGTTGCTGACCAGTGTTTTTTTGACCAGTGTGTTATTGACCAGCGTGTTCCTGACCACTGTGTTTCTCACCAGTGTGTTTCTGACCACTGTGTTTCTCACCAGTGTGTTTCTGACCAGTGTGTTTCTCACCATTGTGTTTCTGACGAGTGTGTTTCTAACCAGTGTGTTTCTGACCACTGTGTTTCTGACCACTGTGTTTCTGACCACAGTGTTTCTGACCACTGTGTTTCTGACCACTGTGTTTCTGACCACTGTGTTTGTGACCACAGTGTTTCTGACCACTGTGTTTCTGACCACTGTGTTTCTGACCACTGTGTTTGTGACCACAGTGTTTCTGACTAGTGTGTTTCTGACCCCTGTGTTTCTGACCACTCTGTTTTGAACCACTGTGTTTCTGACCACTGTGTTTCTGACCATGTCTTTCTTACCAGTGTGTTTCTGTCCAGTGTGTTTCTGACCAGTGTGTTTCTGACCAGTTTGTTTCTGACCAGTGTATTTCTGACCACTGTGTTCCTGACCACTCTGTTTCTTACCACTGTGTTTCTGACCAAAGTATTTCTGACCACTTCGTTTCTGACCACTGTGTACCTAACCACTGTGTTTCTGACCACTCTGTTTCTGACCACTGTGTTTCTGACTAGTGTGTTTCTGACCAGTGTGTTTCTGACCACTATGTTTTTCACCAGTGTGTTTCTGACCACTGTGTTTCTGACCAGTGTGTTTCTGACTAGTGTGTTTCTAACCATTGTGTTTCTGACCAGTGTGTTTCTGACCAGTGTGTTTCTGACCAGTGTGTTTCTGACCACTATGTTTCTAAATACCGTGTTTCTGACCCATGTGTTTCTGACTAGTGTGTTTCTGACCCCTCTGTTTCTGAACCCTGTGTTTCTGACCATTGTGTTTCTGACCACTGTCTTCCTGACCACTGTGTTTCTGACAACTGTGTTTGTGACCACTGTGTTTATGGCCACTGTGTTTGTGACCAGTATGTTTCTGAGCAGTGACTTTCTGAACACAGTGTTTCTGACCACAATGTTTCTGACCACTGTGTTTCTGACCACTGTGGTTTTGACCACTGCGTTTCTGACCACTGTGTTTCTGACCACTATGTTTGTGACCACTGTGTTTCTGACCACTCTGTTTCTGACCACTGTTGTTATGACCAGTGTGTTTCTGACCAGTGTGTTTCTGACCATTGTGTTTCTGACCACTATGTTTCTAACCAGTGTGTTTGTGACTAGCGTGTTTCTGACCAGTGTGTTTATGACCACTGTGTTTCTGAACACTGTGTTTCTGACCACTGTGTTTCTAACCAGTATGTTTCTGACCACTGTGTTTCTGACCATTGTGTTTCTGACCACTGTGTTTCTGACCACTGTGTTTCTGACAACTGTGTTTCTGACCAGTGTGTTTCTGACCAGTGTGTTATCGACCAGTGTGTTTCTGACCAGTGTGTTTCTGACCACCGTGTTTCTGACCAGTGTGTTTCTGACCAGTGTGTTTCTGACCACCGTGTTTCTGACCAGTGTGTTTCTGACCAGTGTGTTTCTGACCACCGTGTTTCTGACCAGTGTGTTTCTGACCAGTGTGTTTCTGACCACCGTGTTTCTGACCAGTGTGTTTCTGACCAGTGTGTTTCTGACCACCGTGTTTCTGACCAGTGTGTTTCTGACCAGTGTGTTTCTGACCACCGTGTTTCTGACCAGTGTGTTTCTGACCAGTGTGTTTCTGACCACCGTGTTTCTGACCAGTGTGTTTCTGACCAGTGTGTTTCTGACCACCGTGTTTCTGACCAGTGTGTTTCTGACCAGTGTGTTTCTGACCACCGTGTTTCTGACCAGTGTGTTTCTGACCAGTGTGTTTCTGACCACCGTGTTTCTGACCAGTGTGTTTCTGACCAGTGTGTTTCTGACCACCGTGTTTCTGACCAGTGTGTTTCTGACCAGTGTGTTTCTGACCACCGTGTTTCTGACCAGTGTGTTTCTGACCAGTGTGTTTCTGACCACCGTGTTTCTGACCAGTGTGTTTCTGACCAGTGTGTTTCTGACCACCGTGTTTCTGACCAGTGTGTTTCTGACCAGTGTGTTTCTGACCACCGTGTTTCTGACCAGTGTGTTTCTGACCAGTGTGTTTCTGAGCAGAGTGTTTCTGACCACAGTGTTTCTGACCACTGTCTTTCTGACCACTGTGTTTCTGACCACTGTGTTTCTGACCACTGCGTTTCTGACCACTGTGTTTCTGACCACACTTTTTTTTACCACTGTGATTCTGACCAGTGTGTTTCTGACCTGTGTGTTTCTGACCACTGTGTTTCTGACTACTGTGTTTATGACCAGTGTGTTTGTGACCAGCGTGTCTCTGACCAGTGTATTTCTAACCAATGAGTTTCTGACCGGTGTGTTTCTGACCACTGTGTTTCTGAGCAGTGTGTTTCTGACCAGCGTGTTTCTGACTAGTGTGTTTCAGACCAGTGTGTTTATGACCACTGTGTTTCTGAACGCTGTGTTTCTGACCACTGTCTTTCTAACCAGTGTGTTTCTGACCACTGTGTTTCTGACCATTGTGTTTCTGACCACCGTGTTTCTGACCACTGTGTTATTGACAACTGTGTTTCTGACCAGTGTGATTCTGACCAGCGTGTTATTGACCAGTGTGTTTCTGACCACTGTGTTTCTGACCATTGTGTTTCTGACCACCGTGTTTCTGACCACTGTGTTATTGACAACTGTGTTTCTGACCAGTGTGATTCTGACCAGCGTGTTATTGACAAGTGTGTTTCTGACCACTGTGTTTCTGACCACTGTGTTCCTGACCATTGTATTTCTGACCAGTGTGTTTCTGACCACTCTGTTTCCGACCAGTGTGTTTCTGACCAGTGTGTTTCTAACGACTGTGTTTCTGACCACTGCGTTTCTGACCGCTGTGTTTCTGACCAGCATGTTTCTGACTAGTGTGTTTCTGACCCCTGTGTTTGTGACCACTTTGTTTATGTCCAGTGTGTTTGTGAGCACTGCGTTTCTGACCGCTGTGTTTCTGACCAGCATGTTTCTGACTAGTGTGTTTCTGACCCCTGTGTTTGTGACCACTTTGTTTATGTCCAGTGTGTTTGTGAGCACTGCGTTTCTGACCGCTGTGTTTCTGACCAGCATGTTTCTGACTAGTGTGTTTCTGACCCCTGTGTTTGTGACCACTTTGTTTATGTCCAGTGTGTTTGTGAGCACTGCGTTTCTGACCGCTGTGTTTCTGACCAGCATGTTTCTGACTAGTGTGTTTCTGACCCCTGTGTTTGTGACCACTTTGTTTATGTCCAGTGTGTTTGTGAGCACTGCGTTTCTGACCGCTGTGTTTCTGACCAGCATGTTTCTGACTAGTGTGTTTCTGACCCCTGTGTTTGTGACCACTTTGTTTATGTCCAGTGTGTTTGTGAGCACTGCGTTTCTGACCGCTGTGTTTCTGACCAGCATGTTTCTGACTAGTGTGTTTCTGACCCCTGTGTTTGTGACCACTTTGTTTATGTCCAGTGTGTTTGTGAGCACTGCGTTTCTGACCGCTGTGTTTCTGACCAGCATGTTTCTGACTAGTGTGTTTCTGACCCCTGTGTTTGTGACCACTTTGTTTATGTCCAGTGTGTTTGTGAGCACTGCGTTTCTGACCGCTGTGTTTCTGACCAGCATGTTTCTGACTAGTGTGTTTCTGACCCCTGTGTTTGTGACCACTTTGTTTATGTCCAGTGTGTTTGTGAGCACTGCGTTTCTGACCGCTGTGTTTCTGACCAGCATGTTTCTGACTAGTGTGTTTCTGACCCCTGTGTTTGTGACCACTTTGTTTATGTCCAGTGTGTTTGTGAGCACTGCGTTTCTGACCGCTGTGTTTCTGACCAGCATGTTTCTGACTAGTGTGTTTCTGACCCCTGTGTTTGTGACCACTTTGTTTATGTCCAGTGTGTTTGTGAGCACTGCGTTTCTGACCGCTGTGTTTCTGACCAGCATGTTTCTGACTAGTGTGTTTCTGACCCCTGTGTTTGTGACCACTTTGTTTATGTCCAGTGTGTTTGTGAGCACTGCGTTTCTGACCGCTGTGTTTCTGACCAGCATGTTTCTGACTAGTGTGTTTCTGACCCCTGTGTTTGTGACCACTTTGTTTATGTCCAGTGTGTTTGTGAGCACTGCGTTTCTGACCGCTGTGTTTCTGACCAGCATGTTTCTGACTAGTGTGTTTCTGACCCCTGTGTTTGTGACCACTTTGTTTATGTCCAGTGTGTTTGTGAGCACTGCGTTTCTGACCGCTGTGTTTCTGACCAGCATGTTTCTGACTAGTGTGTTTCTGACCCCTGTGTTTGTGACCACTTTGTTTATGTCCAGTGTGTTTGTGAGCACTGCGTTTCTGACCGCTGTGTTTCTGACCAGCATGTTTCTGACTAGTGTGTTTCTGACCCCTGTGTTTGTGACCACTTTGTTTATGTCCAGTGTGTTTGTGAGCACTGCGTTTCTGACCGCTGTGTTTCTGACCAGCATGTTTCTGACTAGTGTGTTTCTGACCCCTGTGTTTGTGACCACTTTGTTTATGTCCAGTGTGTTTGTGAGCACTGCGTTTCTGACCGCTGTGTTTCTGACCAGCATGTTTCTGACTAGTGTGTTTCTGACCCCTGTGTTTGTGACCACTTTGTTTATGTCCAGTGTGTTTGTGAGCACTGCGTTTCTGACCGCTGTGTTTCTGACCAGCATGTTTCTGACTAGTGTGTTTCTGACCCCTGTGTTTGTGACCACTTTGTTTATGTCCAGTGTGTTTGTGAGCACTGCGTTTCTGACCACCGTGTTTCTGACCACACTTTTTTTTACCACTGTGATTCTGACCAGTGTGTTATTGACCAGTGTGTTTCTGACCACAGTGTTTCTGACCACTGTGTTCCTGACCATTGTGTTTCTGACCAGTGTGTTTCTGACCAGTGTGTTTCTGACCAGTGTGTTTATGACGACTGTGTTTCTGACCACTCTGTTTCTAACCACTGTCTTTCTGACCAGTGTGTTTGTGAGCACTGCGTTTCTGACCACTGTGTTTCTGACCCATGTGTTTATGACCACTGTGTTTCTTACCACCGTGTTTATGACCAGTGTGTTTCTGACCAGTGTGTTTCTGACCACTGTGTTTCTAACCACTGTGTTTCTGACCAGTGTCTTCCTGACCAGTGTGTTTCTGACAACTGTGTTTCTGACCATTGTGTTTCTGAACACTGTGTTTCTGACCACTGTGTTTCTGACCACTGTGTTTTTTACTACTGTGTTTCTGACAAGTGTGTTCCTGACCACCGTGTTTCTGACAATTGTGTTTCTCACCGATGTGTTTCTGACCAGTGTGTTTATGACCCTTGTGTTCTGACCACTGTGTTTGTGACAAGTGTGTTTCTGACCCCTGTGTTTCTCACCATTGTGTTTCTGACCACTGTGTTTCTGACTAGTGTGTTTCTGACCAGTGTGTTTCTCACCACCGTGTTTCTGACCAGTGTGTTTCTATCCAGTGTGTTTCTGACCACTGTGTTTCTGACTAGTGTGTTTCTGACCAGTGTGTTTCTCACCACCGTGTTTCTGACCAGTGTGTTTCTATCCAGTGTGTTTCTGACCACTGTGTTCCTGACCACTGTGTTTCTGACCAGGGTGTTTCTGACCAGTGTGTTTCTGACCAGTGTGTTTCTGACCACTGTGTTTATGACCACTGTGTTTCTGACCACTGTGTTTCTGACCTCTGTGTTGTTTACCACTGTGTTTCTGACCACTGTGGTTCTGACTAGTGTGTTTCTGACCCCTGTGTTTGTGACCACTGTGTTTCTGACCACTGTGTTTCTGACCAGTGTGTTTCTGACCACTATGTTTCTGACCACTCTCTTTCTGACCAGTGTGTTTCTGACCAGTGTGATTCTGACCAGTGTGTTTCTGACAAGTGTGTTTCTGACCACTGTGTTTCTGAACACTGTGTTTCTGACCACAGTTTTTCTGACCAGAATATTTCTGACCACTGCGTTTCTGACCATTGTAATCCTGACCACTGTGTTTCTGACCACTGTGTTTCTGACCATTGTGTTTCTGACCACTGTGTTTCTGACCATTGTGTTTCTGACCACTGTGTTTCTGACCACTGTGTTTCTGACAACCGTGTTTCTGTCCAGTGTGTTTCTGACCAGTGTGTTTCTGACCGGTGTGTTTCTGACCACTGTGTTTCTGACCACTGTGTTTCTGACCAGTGTGTTTCTGACCATTGTGTTTCTGACCAGTGTGTTTATGACCACTGTGTTTCTGACCAGTGTGTTTCTGACCAGTGTGTTCTGACCACTGTGTTTCTGACCAGTGTGTTTCTGACCCCTGTGTTTCTGACCAATGTGTTTCTGACCACTGTGTTTGTGACCACTGTGTTTCTGACCATTGTATTTCTGACAACTGTGTTTCTGACCACTGTGTTTCTGACTTTTGTGTTTCTGACCACTGTGCTTTTTACCACTGTGTATCTGACCAGTGAGTTTCTGACCAGTGTGTTTCTGACCAGTGTGTTTATGACCAGTGTGTTTCTGACCAGTGTGTTCCTGACCACTGTGTTTTTGACCACTGTGTTTCCGACCACTGTGTTTCTGACCACTGTCTTTCTGACCACTGTGTTTCTGACCACTGTGTTTCTGACTACTGTGTTTCTGACCAATGTGTTTATGACCACTGTGTTTCTGACCAGTGTATTTATGACCACTGTGTTTATGAC
>SZWC01002450.1:0-19992 GCA_023375785.1 Penium margaritaceum | reverse complement strand
GTCTTTCTGACCACTGTGTTTCTGACCACTGTGTTTCTGACCACTGTGCTTCTGACCACTGTGTTTCTGACCACTGTGTTTCTGACCACTGTGTTTGTGACCACAGTGTTTCTGACTAGTGTGTTTCTGACCCCTGTGTTTCTGACCACTGTGTTTTGAACCACTGTGTTTCTGACCAGTGTGTGTCTGACCACGGTGTTTCTGACCATGTCTTTCTTACCAGTGTGTTTCTGTCCAGTGTGTTTCTGACCAGTGTGTTTATGACCAGTTTATTTCTGACCAGTGTATTTCTGACCACTGTGTTTCTGACCACTCTGTTTCTTACCGCTGTGTTTCTGACCAAAGTATTTCTGACCACTTCGTTTCTGACCACTGTGTACCTAACCACTGTGTTTCTGACCACTCTGTTTCTGACCAGTGTGTTTCTGACCACTATGTTTTTGACCAGTGTGTTTCTGACCACTGTGTTTCTGACCAGTGTGTTTCTGACCAGTGTGTTTCTAACCATTGTGTTTCTGACCAGTGTGTTTCTGACCAGTGTGTTTCTGACCAGTGTGTTTCTGACCACTATGTTTCTGAACCCTGTGTTTCTGACCATTGTGTTTCTGACCACTGTCTTTCTGACCACTGTGTTTCTGACCACTGTGTTTGTGACCACTGTGTTTCTGGCCACTGTGTTTGTGACCACTGTGTTTCTGACCAATGTGTGTCTGACCAGTGTGTTTCTAACGACTGTGTTTCTGACTACTGTGTTTCTGACCAATGTGTGTCTGACCAGTGTGTTTCTAACGACTGTGTTTCTGACTACTGTGTTTCTGACCAATGTGTGTCTGACCAGTGTGTTTCTAACGACTGTGTTTCTGACTACTGTGTTTCTGACCAATGTGTGTCTGACCAGTGTGTTTCTAACGACTGTGTTTCTGACTACTGTGTTTCTGACCAATGTGTGTCTGACCAGTGTGTTTCTAACGACTGTGTTTCTGACTACTGTGTTTCTGACCAATGTGTGTCTGACCAGTGTGTTTCTAACGACTGTGTTTCTGACTACTGTGTTTCTGACCAATGTGTGTCTGACCAGTGTGTTTCTAACGACTGTGTTTCTGACTACTGTGTTTCTGACCAATGTGTGTCTGACCAGTGTGTTTCTAACGACTGTGTTTCTGACTACTGTGTTTCTGACCAATGTGTGTCTGACCAGTGTGTTTCTAACGACTGTGTTTCTGACTACTGTGTTTCTGACCAATGTGTGTCTGACCAGTGTGTTTCTAACGACTGTGTTTCTGACTACTGTGTTTCTGACCAATGTGTGTCTGACCAGTGTGTTTCTAACGACTGTGTTTCTGACTACTGTGTTTCTGACCAATGTGTGTCTGACCAGTGTGTTTCTAACGACTGTGTTTCTGACTACTGTGTTTCTGACCAATGTGTGTCTGACCAGTGTGTTTCTAACGACTGTGTTTCTGACTACTGTGTTTCTGACCAATGTGTGTCTGACCAGTGTGTTTCTAACGACTGTGTTTCTGACTACTGTGTTTCTGACCAATGTGTGTCTGACCAGTGTGTTTCTAACGACTGTGTTTCTGACTACTGTGTTTCTGACCAATGTGTGTCTGACCAGTGTGTTTCTAACGACTGTGTTTCTGACTACTGTGTTTCTGACCAATGTGTGTCTGACCAGTGTGTTTCTAACGACTGTGTTTCTGACTACTGTGTTTCTGACCAATGTGTGTCTGACCAGTGTGTTTCTAACGACTGTGTTTCTGACTACTGTGTTTCTGACCAATGTGTGTCTGACCAGTGTGTTTCTAACGACTGTGTTTCTGACTACTGTGTTTCTGACCAATGTGTGTCTGACCAGTGTGTTTCTAACGACTGTGTTTCTGACTACTGTGTTTCTGACCAATGTGTGTCTGACCAGTGTGTTTCTGACCAGTGCATTTCTGACCACAGTATTTCTGACCACAGTGTTTCTGACCACTGTGTTTCTGACCACTGTGTTTCTGACCACTGCGTTTCTGACCACTGTGTTTCTGACCACACTTTTTTTTACCACTGTGATTCTGACCAGTGTGTTTCTGACCAGTGTGTTTCTGACCACTGTGTTTCTGACCACTGTGTTTATGACCAGTGTGTTTGTGACCAGCGTGTCTCTGACCAGTGTATTTCTAACCAATGTGTTTCTGACCGGTGTGTTTCTGACCACTGTGTTTCTGAGCAGTGTGTTTCTGACCAGCGTGTTTCTGACTAGTGTGTTTCAGACCAGTGTGTTTATGACCACTGTGTTTCTGAACGTTGTGTTTCTGACCACTGTGTTTCTAACCAGTGTGTTTCTGACCACTGTGTTTCTGACCATTGTGTTTCTGACCACCGTGTTTCTGACCACTGTGTTTCTGACAACTGTGTTTCTGACCAGTGTGATTCTGACCAGTGTGTTATTGACCAGTGTGTTTCTGACCACTGTGTTTCTGACCACTGTGTTCCTGACCATTGTATTTCTGACCAGTGTGTTTCTGACCACTCTGTTTCCGACCAGTGTGTTTCTGACCAGTGTGTTTCTGACCACTGTGTTTCTGACCACTGTGTTCCTGACCATTGTATTTCTGACCAGTGTGTTTCTGACCACTCTGTTTCCGACCAGTGTGTTTCTGACCAGTGTGTTTCTAACGACTGTGTTTCTGACTACTCTGTTTCTAACCACTGTCTTTCAGACCAGTTTGTTTCTGACCACTGCGTTTCTGACCGCTGTGTTTCTGACCCATGTGTTTATTACCACTCTGTTTCTTACCACCGTGTTTCTGACCAGTGTGTTTCTGACCAGTGTGTTTCTGACCAATGTGTTTCTGACCACAGTGTTTCTGACCACAGTGTTTCTGACCACTGTGTTTCTGACCACTGCGTTTCTGACCACTGTGTTTCTGACCACTTTGTTTCTGACCACTGTGTTTCTGACCACTCTGTTTCTGACCACTGTTGTTCTGACCAGTGTATTTCTGACCAGTGTGTTTCTGACCATTGTGTTTCTGACCACTGTGTTTCTAACCAGTGTGTTTGTGACCAGCGTGTCTATGACCAGTGTGTTTCTGACCAGTGTGTTTCTGACAAGTGTGTTTCTGACCAATGTGTTTCTGAGCAATGTGTTTCTGACCGGCGTGTTTCTGACTAGTGTGTTTCTGACCTGTGTGTTCATGACCACTGTGTTTCTAAACGCTGCGTTTCTGACCACAGTGTTTCTAACCAGTGTGTTTCTGACCAGTGTGTTTCTGACCATTGTGTTTCTGACCACTGTGTTTCTGACCACTGTGTTTCTGACAACTGTGTTTCTGACCTGTGTGTTTCTGACCATTGTGTTATCCACCAGTGTGTTTCTGACCACTGTGTTTCTGACCACTATGTTTCTGACCAGTGTGTTTCTGACCATTGTGTTATCCACCAGTGTGTTTCTGACCACTGTGTTTCTGACCACTATGTTTCTGACCAGTGTGTTTCTGACCAGTGTGTTTCTGACCACCGTGTTTCTGACCGGTGTGTTTCTGACCAGTGTGTTTCTGACCCCTGTGTTTCTGACCATTGTGTTTCTGACCACAGTGTTTATAACCACAGTGTTTCTGACCACTGTGTTTCTGACCACTGTGTTTCTGACCACTGCGTTTCTGACCACTGTGTTTCTGACCAATACGTTTCTGACAACTGTGTTTCTGACCACTCTTTTTTTTACCACTGTGGTTCTGACCAGTGTGTTTCTGACCAGTGTGTTTCTGACCACTGTGTTTCTGACCACTGTGTTTCTGACCAGTGTGTTTGTGATTAGTGTGTCTCTGACCAGTGTGTTTCTGACCAGTGTGTTTCTGACCGCTGTGTTTATGAGCAGTGTGTTTCTGACCAGCGTGTTTCTGACTAGTGTGTTTCTGACCAGTGTGTTTATGACCACTGTTTTTCTGAACACTGTGTTTCTGACCACTGTGTTTCTAACCAGTGTGTTTCTGACCATTGTATTTCTGACCACTGTGTTTCTGACCACTGTGTTTCTGACAACTGTGTTTCTGACCAGTGTGTTTCTGAGCAGTGTGTTATCGACCAGTGTATTTCTCACAACTGTGTTTCTGACCACTGTGTTTCTGACCAGTGTGTTTCTGACCAGTGTGTTTCTGACCACTGTGTTTCTGACCAGTGTGTTTCTGACCCCTGTGTTTCTGACCATTGTGTTTCCGACCACTGTTTTTCTGACCACTGTGTTTCTGACCACTGTGTTTCTGACCACTGTGTTTCTGGCCACTGTGTTTGTGACCAGTGTGTTTCTGACCAGTGTATTTATTACCACAGTGTTTCTGACCATAGTGTTTCTGACCACTGTGTTTCTGACCACTGTGTTTCTGACCACTGCGTTTTTGACCACTGTGTTTCTGACCACTATGTTTCTGAACACTGTGTTTCTGACCACTCTTTTTTTGACCACTGTGGTTCTGACCAGTGTGTTTCTGACCAGTGTGTTTCTGACCACTGTGTTTGTGACCACTGTGTTTATGACCAGTGTGTTTGTGATCAGTGTGTCTTTGACCAGTGTGTTTCCAACCAGTGTGTTTCCGACCAGTGTGTTTCTGACCACTGTGTTTCTGAGCAGTGTGTTTCTGACCAGCGTGTTTCTGACTAGTGTGTTTCATACCAGTGTGTTTATGACCACTGTGTTTCTGAACACTGTGTTTCTGACCACTGTGTTTCTGACCACTGTGTTTCTGAGCAGTGTGTTTCTGACCAGTGTGTTTCTGACCCCTGTGTTTCTGACCACTGTGTTTCTGACCACTGCGTTTTTGACCACTGTGTTTCTGACCACTATGTTTCTGACCACTGTGTTTCTGACCACTCTTTTTTTGACCACTGTGGTTCTGACCAGTGTGTTTCTGACCAGTGTGTTTATGACGACTGTGTTTCTGACCACTCTGTTTCTAACCACTGTCTTTCTGACCAGTGTGTTTCTGACCACTGTGTTTCTCACCACTATCTTTCCGACCACTGTGTTTCTGACCACTGTGTTTCTGAGCAGTGTGTTTCTGACCAGTGTGTTTCTGACCCCTGTGTTTCTGACCACTGTGTTTCTGACCACTGCGTTTTTGACCACTGTGTTTCTGACCACTATGTTTCTGACCACTGTGTTTCTGACCACTCTTTTTTTGACCACTGTGGTTCTGACCAGTGTGTTTCTGACCAGTGTGTTTATGACGACTGTGTTTCTGACCACTCTGTTTCTAACCACTGTCTTTCTGACCAGTGTGTTTCTGACCACTGCATTTCTGACCACTGTGTTTCTGACCCATGTGTTTATGACCACTGTGTTTCTTACCACCGTGTTTATGACCAGTGTGTTTCTGACCAGTGTGTTTCTGACCAATGTGTGTCTGACCACTGTGTTTCTGACCACTGTGTTTCTGACCACTGTGTTTCTGACCAGTGTCTTCCTGACCAGTGTGTTTCTGACAACTGTGTTTCTGACCAGTCTGTTTCTGAACACTGTGTTTCTGACCACTGTGTTTCTGACCACTGTGTTTCTGACCACTGTGTTTCTGACCAGTGTCTTCCTGACCAGTGTGTTTCTGACAACTGTGTTTCTGACCAGTCTGTTTCTGAACACTGTGTTTCTGACCACTGTGTTTCAGACCACTGTGTTTTTGACTACTATGTTTCTGACCAGTGTGTTCCTGACCACCGTGTTTCTGACAATTGTGTTTCTCACCGATGTGTTTCTGACCAGTGTGTTTATGACCCGTGTGCTCTGACCACTGTGTTTGTGACAAGTGTGTTTCTGACCCCTGTGTTTCTCACCATTGTGTTTCTGACCACAGTGTTTCTGACTAGTGTGTTTCTGACCAGTGTGTTTCTCACCACCGTGTTTCTGACCAGTGTGTTTCTATCCAGTGTGTTTCTGACCACTGTGTTCCTGACCACTGTGTTTCTGTCCAGGGTGTTTCTGACCAGTGTGTTTCTGACCAGTGTGTTTCTGACCCCTGTGTTTGTGACCACTGTGTTTCTGACCACTGTGTTTCTTCCAGTGTGTTTCTAACCACTATGTTTCTGACCACTTTCTTTCTGACCAGTGTGTTTCTGACCAGTGTGTTTCTGACCAGTGTGTTTCTGACAAGTGTGTTTATGACCACTGTGTTTCTGACCACTGTGTTTCTGACCACTGTTTTTCTGACCAGAGTATTTCTGACCACTGCGTTTCTGACCACTGTGTTCCTGACCACTGTGTTTCTGACCACTGTGTTTCTGACCATTATGTTTCTGACCACTGTTTTTCTGTCCAGTGTGTTTCTGACCACTGTGTTTCTGACCAGTGAGTTTCTGACCACTGTGTGTCTGACCAGTGTGCTTCTGACAAGAGTGTTTCTGACCCTTGTGTTTCTGACAAAGGTGTTTCTGACCAGTGTGTTTCCGACCAGTGTGTTTCTGACCAGTGCGTTTCTGACCACTGTGTTTCTGACGACTGTGTTTCTGAGCATTGTGTTTCAGACAAGTGTGTTTCTGACCACTGTGTTTCTGACCACTGTGTTTCTGACCACTGTGTTTATGACCAGTGTGTTTCCGACCACTCAGTTTCTGACCAGTGTGTTTCTGACCAGTGTGTTATTGACCACTGCGTTTCTGACCACGGTGTTTCTGACTAGTGTGCTTCAGAACAGTGTGTTTCTGACCACTGTGTTTCTAACCACTGTGTTTCTGACCACTGTGTTTCCGACCACTGTGTTTCTGACTCGTGTGTTCTTGACCACTGTGTTTCTAACCACTGTGTTTCTGACCAGTGTGTTTCTAACCACTGTGTTTCTGACCAATGTGTTTCTGACCAGTGTGCCTCTGACCAGTGTGCTTTTGACCACCGTGTTTCTGATCAGTGTGTTTCTGACCAGTGTGTTTCTGACCAGTGTGCTTCTGACCACTGTGTTTCGGACCAGTGTGTTTCTGACCAGTGTGTTTCTGACCAGTGTGTGTCTGACCAGTGTGATTCTGACCACTGTGTTTCCGATAACTGTGTTTCTGACCACTGTGTTTCTGACCACTGTGTTTCTGTCCAGTGTCTTTCTGACCACTGTATTTCTGACCAATGTGTTTTTTACCACTGTGTTTGTGACCAGTGTGTTTCAGACAACTGTGTTTCTGACCACTATGCTTTTGACCACCGTGTCTCTGACCACTGTGTTTCTGACCTGTGTGTTTCTGACCAGTGTGTTTCTGACCACTGTGTTTCTGACCACTGTGTTTCTGAGCACTGTGTTTCTGACCACTGTGTTTCTGACCACTGAGTTTCTGACCAGTGTGTTTCTGACCACTGTGTTTCTCACCACTATCTTTCCGACCACTGTGTTTCTGACCACTGTGTTTCTGAGCACTGTGTTTCTGACCACTGTGTTTCTGACCACTGAGTTTCTGACCAGTGTGTTTCTGACCACTGTGTTTCTCACCACTATCTTTCCGACCACTGTGTTTCTGACCACTGTGTTTCTGAGCACTGTGTTTCTGACCACTGTGTTTCTGACCACTGAGTTTCTGACCAGTGTGTTTCTGACCACTGTGTTTCTCACCACTATCTTTCCGACCACTGTGTTTCTGACCACTGTGTTTCTGAGCACTGTGTTTCTGACCACTGTGTTTCTGACCACTGAGTTTCTGACCAGTGTGTTTCTGACCACTGTGTTTCTCACCACTATCTTTCCGACCACTGTGTTTCTGACCACTGTGTTTCTGAGCACTGTGTTTCTGACCACTGTGTTTCTGACCACTGAGTTTCTGACCAGTGTGTTTCTGACCACTGTGTTTCTCACCACTATCTTTCCGACCACTGTGTTTCTGACCACTGTGTTTCTGAGCACTGTGTTTCTGACCACTGTGTTTCTGACCACTGAGTTTCTGACCAGTGTGTTTCTGACCACTGTGTTTCTCACCACTATCTTTCCGACCACTGTGTTTCTGACCACTGTGTTTCTGAGCACTGTGTTTCTGACCACTGTGTTTCTGACCACTGAGTTTCTGACCAGTGTGTTTCTGACCACTGTGTTTCTCACCACTATCTTTCCGACCACTGTGTTTCTGACCACTGTGTTTCTGAGCACTGTGTTTCTGACCACTGTGTTTCTGACCACTGAGTTTCTGACCAGTGTGTTTCTGACCACTGTGTTTCTCACCACTATCTTTCCGACCACTGTGTTTCTGACCACTGTGTTTCTGAGCACTGTGTTTCTGACCACTGTGTTTCTGACCACTGAGTTTCTGACCAGTGTGTTTCTGACCACTGTGTTTCTCACCACTATCTTTCCGACCACTGTGTTTCTGACCACTGTGTTTCTGAGCACTGTGTTTCTGACCACTGTGTTTCTGACCACTGAGTTTCTGACCAGTGTGTTTCTGACCACTGTGTTTCTCACCACTATCTTTCCGACCACTGTGTTTCTGACCACTGTGTTTCTGAGCACTGTGTTTCTGACCACTGTGTTTCTGACCACTGAGTTTCTGACCAGTGTGTTTCTGACCACTGTGTTTCTCACCACTATCTTTCCGACCACTGTGTTTCTGACCACTGTGTTTCTGAGCACTGTGCTTTTGACCAGTGTGTTTCTGACCACTGTGTTTCTGACCGCTGTGTTTCTGACCATAGTGTTTCTGACCAGTATGTTTCTAACCACCGTGTTTCCGACCAGTGTGTTTCTGACCAGTGTGTTTCTGGCCAGTGGGTTTCCGACCAGTGTGTTTCTGACCAATGTGTTTCTGACCACTGTGTTTCTGACCACTGTGTTTCTGACCACTGTGTTTCTGACCACTGTGTTTCTTACCACTATGTTTCTGACCACTGTGTTTCTGACCACTGTGTTTCTGACCAGTGTGTTTGTGACCAGTGTGTTTCTGACCACTGTGATTCTGACAATTGTGTGTCTGACCACTGTGTTTTTGACCACTGTGTTTCTGACCAGTGTGTTCGGACCAGGGTGTTTTTTGACCAATGTATTTCTGACCACTGTGTTTCTGACCACCGTGTTTCCGACCACCGTGTTTCTGACTCGTGTGTTTTTGACCACTGTGTTTCTGACCACTGTGTTTCTGACCACTGTGTTTCTGACCAGTCTGCCTCTGACCAGTGTGCTTCTGACCACCGTGTTTTTGACCACTGTGTTTCTGACCAGAGTGTTTGTGACCAGTGTGTTTCTGACCACTGTGTTTCTGACCGCTGTGTTTCTGACCATAGTGTTTCTGACCAGTATGTTTCTAACCACCGTGTTTCCGACCAGTGTGTTTCTGACCAGTGTGTTTCTGGCCACTGGGTTTCCGACCAGTGTGTTTCTGACCACTGTGTTTCTGACCACTGTGTTTCTGACCACTGTGTTTCTGACCACTGTGTTTCTGATAAGTGTGTTTGTGACCAGTGTGTTTCTGTCCACTGTGATTCTGACCAGTGTGTTTCTGACCAGTGTGTTTCTGACCACTGTGTTCCTGACCACTGTGTTTCTGACCACTGTGTTTCTGAGTTGTGTGTTTCTGACGGGTGTGTTTCTGACCACTGTGTTTCTGACCACTTTGTTTCTGACCACGGTGTTTCTGACCACTGTGTTTCTGAGTTGTGTGTTTCTGACGGGTGTGTTTCTGACCACTGTGTTTCTGACCACTTTGTTTCTGACCACGGTGTTTCTGACCACTGTGTTTCTGAGTTGTGTGTTTCTGACGGGTGTGTTTCTGACCACTGTGTTTCTGACCACTTTGTTTCTGACCACGGTGTTTCTGACCACTGTGTTTCTGAGTTGTGTGTTTCTGACGGGTGTGTTTCTGACCACTGTGTTTCTGACCACTTTGTTTCTGACCACGGTGTTTCTGACCACTGTGTTTCTGAGTTGTGTGTTTCTGACGGGTGTGTTTCTGACCACTGTGTTTCTGACCACTTTGTTTCTGACCACGGTGTTTCTGACCACTGTGTTTCTGAGTTGTGTGTTTCTGACGGGTGTGTTTCTGACCACTGTGTTTCTGACCACTTTGTTTCTGACCACGGTGTTTCTGACCACTGTGTTTCTGAGTTGTGTGTTTCTGACGGGTGTGTTTCTGACCACTGTGTTTCTGACCACTTTGTTTCTGACCACGGTGTTTCTGACCACTGTGTTTCTGAGTTGTGTGTTTCTGACGGGTGTGTTTCTGACCACTGTGTTTCTGACCACTTTGTTTCTGACCACGGTGTTTCTGACCACTGTGTTTCTGAGTTGTGTGTTTCTGACGGGTGTGTTTCTGACCACTGTGTTTCTGACCACTTTGTTTCTGACCACGGTGTTTCTGACCACTGTGTTTCTGAGTTGTGTGTTTCTGACGGGTGTGTTTCTGACCACTGTGTTTCTGACCACTTTGTTTCTGACCACGGTGTTTCTGACCACTGTGTTTCTGAGTTGTGTGTTTCTGACGGGTGTGTTTCTGACCACTGTGTTTCTGACCACTTTGTTTCTGACCACGGTGTTTCTGACCACTGTGTTTCTGAGTTGTGTGTTTCTGACGGGTGTGTTTCTGACCACTGTGTTTCTGACCACTTTGTTTCTGACCACGGTGTTTCTGACCACTGTGTTTCTGAGTTGTGTGTTTCTGACGGGTGTGTTTCTGACCACTGTGTTTCTGACCACTTTGTTTCTGACCACGGTGTTTCTGACCACTGTGTTTCTGAGTTGTGTGTTTCTGACGGGTGTGTTTCTGACCACTGTGTTTCTGACCACTTTGTTTCTGACCACGGTGTTTCTGACCACTGTGTTTCTGAGTTGTGTGTTTCTGACGGGTGTGTTTCTGACCACTGTGTTTCTGACCACTATGTTTTGACCACTGTGTTTTTGACGACTGTGTTTCTGACCAGTGTGTTTCCAACCACTCAGTTTCTGACCACTGTGTTTCTGACCAGTCTGTTTCTGACCTCTGTGTCTTTGACCACTGTGTTTCTGACCATTGTGCCTCGGACCAGTGTGTTTCTGACCACTGCATTTCTGACCACTGTGTTTCTGACCAGTGTGCCTCAAACCAGAGTGCTTCTGACCACTGTGTTTCTGACCACTGTGTTCCTTACCGCTGTGTTTCTGACCACTGTGTTTCCGATAACTGTGTTTCTGACCACTGTGTTTCCGATAACTGTGTTTCTGACCACTGTGTTTCTGACCACTGTGTTTCTGTCCAGTGTCTTTCTGACCACTGTATTTCTGACCAATGTGTTTTTTACCACTGTGTTTCTGACCAGTGTGTTTCAGACAACTGTGTTTCTGACCACTATGCTTTTGACCACCGTGTCTCTGACCACTGTGTTTCTGACCTGTGTGTTTCTGACCAGTGTGTTTCTGGCCACTGTGTTTCTGACCACTATGCTTTTGACCACCGTGTTTCTGACCTGTGTGTTTCTGACCAGTGCGTTTCTGGCCACTGTGTTTCTGACCACTATGCTTTTGACCACCGTGTTTCTGACCTGTGTGTTTCTGACCAGTGCGTTTCTGGCCACTGTGTTTCTGACCACTATGCTTTTGACCACCGTGTTTCTGACCTGTGTGTTTCTGACCAGTGCGTTTCTGGCCACTGTGTTTCTGACCACTATGCTTTTGACCACCGTGTTTCTGACCTGTGTGTTTCTGACCAGTGCGTTTCTGGCCACTGTGTTTCTGACCACTATGCTTTTGACCACCGTGTTTCTGACCTGTGTGTTTCTGACCAGTGCGTTTCTGGCCACTGTGTTTCTGACCACTATGCTTTTGACCACCGTGTTTCTGACCTGTGTGTTTCTGACCAGTGCGTTTCTGGCCACTGTGTTTCTGACCACTATGCTTTTGACCACCGTGTTTCTGACCTGTGTGTTTCTGACCAGTGCGTTTCTGGCCACTGTGTTTCTGACCACTATGCTTTTGACCACCGTGTTTCTGACCTGTGTGTTTCTGACCAGTGCGTTTCTGGCCACTGTGTTTCTGACCACTATGCTTTTGACCACCGTGTTTCTGACCTGTGTGTTTCTGACCAGTGCGTTTCTGGCCACTGTGTTTCTGACCACTATGCTTTTGACCACCGTGTTTCTGACCTGTGTGTTTCTGACCAGTGCGTTTCTGGCCACTGTGTTTCTGACCACTATGCTTTTGACCACCGTGTTTCTGACCTGTGTGTTTCTGACCAGTGCGTTTCTGGCCACTGTGTTTCTGACCACTATGCTTTTGACCACCGTGTTTCTGACCTGTGTGTTTCTGACCAGTGCGTTTCTGGCCACTGTGTTTCTGACCACTATGCTTTTGACCACCGTGTTTCTGACCTGTGTGTTTCTGACCAGTGCGTTTCTGGCCACTGTGTTTCTGACCACTATGCTTTTGACCACCGTGTTTCTGACCTGTGTGTTTCTGACCAGTGCGTTTCTGGCCACTGTGTTTCTGACCACTATGCTTTTGACCACCGTGTTTCTGACCTGTGTGTTTCTGACCAGTGCGTTTCTGGCCACTGTGTTTCTGACCACTATGCTTTTGACCACCGTGTTTCTGACCTGTGTGTTTCTGACCAGTGCGTTTCTGGCCACTGTGTTTCTGACCACTATGCTTTTGACCACCGTGTTTCTGACCTGTGTGTTTCTGACCAGTGCGTTTCTGGCCACTGTGTTTCTGACCACTATGCTTTTGACCACCGTGTTTCTGACCTGTGTGTTTCTGACCAGTGCGTTTCTGGCCACTGTGTTTCTGACCACTATGCTTTTGACCACCGTGTTTCTGACCTGTGTGTTTCTGACCAGTGCGTTTCTGGCCACTGTGTTTCTGACCACTATGCTTTTGACCACCGTGTTTCTGACCTGTGTGTTTCTGACCAGTGCGTTTCTGGCCACTGTGTTTCTGACCACTATGCTTTTGACCACCGTGTTTCTGACCTGTGTGTTTCTGACCAGTGCGTTTCTGGCCACTGTGTTTCTGACCACTATGCTTTTGACCACCGTGTTTCTGACCTGTGTGTTTCTGACCAGTGCGTTTCTGGCCACTGTGTTTCTGACCACTATGCTTTTGACCACCGTGTTTCTGACCTGTGTGTTTCTGACCAGTGCGTTTCTGGCCACTGTGTTTCTGACCACTATGCTTTTGACCACCGTGTTTCTGACCTGTGTGTTTCTGACCAGTGCGTTTCTGGCCACTGTGTTTCTGACCACTATGCTTTTGACCACCGTGTTTCTGACCTGTGTGTTTCTGACCAGTGCGTTTCTGGCCACTGTGTTTCTGACCACTATGCTTTTGACCACCGTGTTTCTGACCTGTGTGTTTCTGACCAGTGCGTTTCTGGCCACTGTGTTTCTGACCACTATGCTTTTGACCACCGTGTTTCTGACCTGTGTGTTTCTGACCAGTGCGTTTCTGGCCACTGTGTTTCTGACCACTATGCTTTTGACCACCGTGTTTCTGACCTGTGTGTTTCTGACCAGTGCGTTTCTGGCCACTGTGTTTCTGACCACTATGCTTTTGACCACCGTGTTTCTGACCTGTGTGTTTCTGACCAGTGCGTTTCTGGCCACTGTGTTTCTGACCACTATGCTTTTGACCACCGTGTTTCTGACCTGTGTGTTTCTGACCAGTGCGTTTCTGGCCACTGTGTTTCTGACCACTATGCTTTTGACCACCGTGTTTCTGACCTGTGTGTTTCTGACCAGTGCGTTTCTGGCCACTGTGTTTCTGACCACTATGCTTTTGACCACCGTGTTTCTGACCTGTGTGTTTCTGACCAGTGCGTTTCTGGCCACTGTGTTTCTGACCACTATGCTTTTGACCACCGTGTTTCTGACCTGTGTGTTTCTGACCAGTGCGTTTCTGGCCACTGTGTTTCTGACCACTATGCTTTTGACCACCGTGTTTCTGACCTGTGTGTTTCTGACCAGTGCGTTTCTGGCCACTGTGTTTCTGACCACTATGCTTTTGACCACCGTGTTTCTGACCTGTGTGTTTCTGACCAGTGCGTTTCTGGCCACTGTGTTTCTGACCACTATGCTTTTGACCACCGTGTTTCTGACCTGTGTGTTTCTGACCAGTGCGTTTCTGGCCACTGTGTTTCTGACCACTATGCTTTTGACCACCGTGTTTCTGACCTGTGTGTTTCTGACCAGTGCGTTTCTGGCCACTGTGTTTCTGACCACTATGCTTTTGACCACCGTGTTTCTGACCTGTGTGTTTCTGACCAGTGCGTTTCTGGCCACTGTGTTTCTGACCACTATGCTTTTGACCACCGTGTTTCTGACCTGTGTGTTTCTGACCAGTGCGTTTCTGGCCACTGTGTTTCTGACCACTATGCTTTTGACCACCGTGTTTCTGACCTGTGTGTTTCTGACCAGTGCGTTTCTGGCCACTGTGTTTCTGACCACTATGCTTTTGACCACCGTGTTTCTGACCTGTGTGTTTCTGACCAGTGCGTTTCTGGCCACTGTGTTTCTGACCACTATGCTTTTGACCACCGTGTTTCTGACCTGTGTGTTTCTGACCAGTGCGTTTCTGGCCACTGTGTTTCTGACCACTATGCTTTTGACCACCGTGTTTCTGACCTGTGTGTTTCTGACCAGTGCGTTTCTGGCCACTGTGTTTCTGACCACTATGCTTTTGACCACCGTGTTTCTGACCTGTGTGTTTCTGACCAGTGCGTTTCTGGCCACTGTGTTTCTGACCACTATGCTTTTGACCACCGTGTTTCTGACCTGTGTGTTTCTGACCAGTGCGTTTCTGGCCACTGTGTTTCTGACCACTATGCTTTTGACCACCGTGTTTCTGACCTGTGTGTTTCTGACCAGTGCGTTTCTGGCCACTGTGTTTCTGACCACTATGCTTTTGACCACCGTGTTTCTGACCTGTGTGTTTCTGACCAGTGCGTTTCTGGCCACTGTGTTTCTGACCACTATGCTTTTGACCACCGTGTTTCTGACCTGTGTGTTTCTGACCAGTGCGTTTCTGGCCACTGTGTTTCTGACCACTATGCTTTTGACCACCGTGTTTCTGACCTGTGTGTTTCTGACCAGTGCGTTTCTGGCCACTGTGTTTCTGACCACTATGCTTTTGACCACCGTGTTTCTGACCTGTGTGTTTCTGACCAGTGCGTTTCTGGCCACTGTGTTTCTGACCACTATGCTTTTGACCACCGTGTTTCTGACCTGTGTGTTTCTGACCAGTGCGTTTCTGGCCACTGTGTTTCTGACCACTATGCTTTTGACCACCGTGTTTCTGACCTGTGTGTTTCTGACCAGTGCGTTTCTGGCCACTGTGTTTCTGACCACTATGCTTTTGACCACCGTGTTTCTGACCTGTGTGTTTCTGACCAGTGCGTTTCTGGCCACTGTGTTTCTGACCACTATGCTTTTGACCACCGTGTTTCTGACCTGTGTGTTTCTGACCAGTGCGTTTCTGGCCACTGTGTTTCTGACCACTATGCTTTTGACCACCGTGTTTCTGACCTGTGTGTTTCTGACCAGTGCGTTTCTGGCCACTGTGTTTCTGACCACTATGCTTTTGACCACCGTGTTTCTGACCTGTGTGTTTCTGACCAGTGCGTTTCTGGCCACTGTGTTTCTGACCACTATGCTTTTGACCACCGTGTTTCTGACCTGTGTGTTTCTGACCAGTGCGTTTCTGGCCACTGTGTTTCTGACCACTATGCTTTTGACCACCGTGTTTCTGACCTGTGTGTTTCTGACCAGTGCGTTTCTGGCCACTGTGTTTCTGACCACTATGCTTTTGACCACCGTGTTTCTGACCTGTGTGTTTCTGACCAGTGCGTTTCTGGCCACTGTGTTTCTGACCACTATGCTTTTGACCACCGTGTTTCTGACCTGTGTGTTTCTGACCAGTGCGTTTCTGGCCACTGTGTTTCTGACCACTATGCTTTTGACCACCGTGTTTCTGACCTGTGTGTTTCTGACCAGTGCGTTTCTGGCCACTGTGTTTCTGACCACTATGCTTTTGACCACCGTGTTTCTGACCTGTGTGTTTCTGACCAGTGCGTTTCTGGCCACTGTGTTTCTGACCACTATGCTTTTGACCACCGTGTTTCTGACCTGTGTGTTTCTGACCAGTGCGTTTCTGGCCACTGTGTTTCTGACCACTATGCTTTTGACCACCGTGTTTCTGACCTGTGTGTTTCTGACCAGTGCGTTTCTGGCCACTGTGTTTCTGACCACTATGCTTTTGACCACCGTGTTTCTGACCTGTGTGTTTCTGACCAGTGCGTTTCTGGCCACTGTGTTTCTGACCACTATGCTTTTGACCACCGTGTTTCTGACCACTGTGTTTCTGACCACTGTGTTTCTGACCAGTGTGTTTTTCACCACTGTGTTTCTCACCACTGTGTTCCTGACCAGTGTGTTTCTTACCAGTGTATTTCTGACCAGTGTGTTTCTGACAACTGTGCTTCTGAGCACTGTGTTTCTGAACACTGTGTTTGTGAACATTATGTTTCTCACCACCGTGTTTCTGATCACTCTGTTTCTGACCATTTTTTTCTGACCACTGTGTTTCTGACATGTGTATTTATGACCACTGTGTTTCTGACCACTAGTTTATGAGCACTGTGTTTTGGAGCACTTTGTTTTTGACCAGTGTGTTCCTGACCACTGTGTTTCTGACCGCTGTGTTTTTTACCACAGTGTTTCTGACCAGTATGTTTATGACCACTGTGTTTCCGACCAGTGTTTTTCTGACCAGTGTGTTTCTTACGGGTGTGTTTATGACCGCTGTGTTTCTGACCACTGTGTTTTTTACCACTGTGTTTCTGATCACTGTGTTTCTGACCACTGTGTTTGTGACCGCTGTGTTTCTGACCACTGTGTTTATGACCACTGTGTTTCTGACCAGTGTGTTTCTGACCAGTGTGTTTCTGATCACTGTGTTTCTGACCACTGTGTTTGTGACCGCTGTGTTTCTGACCACTGTGTTTATGACCACTGTGTTTCTGACCAGTGTGTTTCTGACCAGTGTGTTTCTGACCCCTGTGTTTCTGACCAGTGTGTTTCTGTCCAGTGTGTTTCTGACCACTGTGTTTTTTACCACTGTGTTTCTGACCAATGTGTTTCAGACCACTGTGTTTCTGACCACTATGTTTTTGACCACTGTGTTTCTGACCACTATGCTTTTGACCACTGTGTTTCTGACAACTGTGTTTCTGACCAGTGTGTTTCCAACCACTTAGTTTCTGACCACTGTGTTTCTGACCAGTCTGTTTCTGACCACTGTGTTTTTGACCACTGTGTTTCTGACAACTGTGTTTCTGACCAGTGTGTTTCCAACCACTTAGTTTCTGACCACTGTGTTTCTGACCAGTCTGTTTCTGACCACTGTGTTTTTGACCACTGTGTTTCTGACCAGTGTGCCTCGGACCAGTGGGTTTCTGACCACTGCGTTTCTGACCACTGTGTTTCTGACCACTGTGTTTCCGACCACTATGTTTTTGACTCGTGTGTTGTTAACCACTTTCTTTCTGACCACTGTGTTTCTGACCACTGTGTTTCTGACCACTGTGTTTCTGACAAATGTGTTTCTGACCAGTGTGCATCTGAACACTGTGCTTCTGACCACTGTGTTTCTGACCACTGTGTTTCTGACCCCTGTTTTTCTGACCACTGTGTTTCTGACCACCGCGTTTCTGACCACTGTGCTTCTGACGAGGGTGTTTTTGACCAGTGTGTTTCTAACCACTGTGTTTCTGACCAATGTGTTTCTGACCACTGTTTTTCTGACCACTGTGTTTCTTACCACTGTGTTTGTGACCACTGTGTTTCTGAACACTGTGTTTCTGACCACTGTGTTTCTGACCAGTGTGTTTCTGACCAATGTGTTTCTGACCTGTTTGTTTCTGACTCGTGTGTTTATGACCAGTGTGTTTCTGACCAGAGTGTTTCTGACCACTGTGTTTCTTACCACTGTGTTTTTGTCCAGTGTCTTTCTGACCATTGTGTTTTTGACCAATGTGTTTTTGACCATTGTGTTTCTGACCAGTGTGTTTCTGACCACTGTGTTTCTGACCAGTGTGTTTCTGACCACTGTGTTTCTCACCACTGTGTTTCTGACCAGTGTGTTTCTGACCACTGTGTTTCTCACCACTGTGTTTCTGACCAGTGTGTTTCTGACCACTATGTTTCTGACCACTGTGTTTCTGACCACTGTGTTTCTGACCACTGTGTTTCTGATCACTGTATTTATGACCACTGTGTTTCTGACCGCTAGTTTCCGATCAATGTGTTCCTGAACAATGTGTTTTTGACCAGTGTGTTTCTGACCACTGTGTTTCTGACGGCTGTGTTTCTGACCACTGTGTTTCTGACCAGTATCTTTCTGACCACTGTGTTTCCGACCAGTGTTTTTCTGACCAGTGTATTTCTGACGAGTGTGTTTCTGACCACTGTGTTTGTGACCACTGTGTTTGTGACCACTGTGTTTCTGATCACTGTGTTTCTGACCAGTGTGTTTCTGACCAGTGTGTTTCTGACCACTGTGTTTCTGACCACTGTGTTTCTGACCACTGTGTTTCTCACGACTGTGTTTCTGACCACTGTGTTTGTGACCACTGTGTTTCTGACCAGTGTGTTTCTGACCGGTGTGTTTCTGACCACCGTGTTTCTGACCAGTGTGTTTCTGTCGGGTGTGTTTCTTACCACTGTGTTTCTCACCACTGTGTTTCTGACCAGTGTGTTTCTGACCACTGTGTTTCTAACCACTATGTTTTTGACCACTGTGTTTCTGACGGCTGTGTTTCTGACAAGTGTGTTTTCAACCACTCAGTTTCTGACGACTGTGTTTCTGACCAGTCTGTTTCTGACCACTGTGTTTTTGACCACTGTGTTTCTGACGGCTGTGTTTCTGACAAGTGTGTTTTCAACCACTCAGTTTCTGACGACTGTGTTTCTGACCAGTCTGTTTCTGACCACTGTGTTTTTGACCACTGTGTTTCTGACCAATGTGCCTCGGACCAGTGTGTTTCTGACCACTGCATTTCTGACCACTGTGTTTGTGACCACTGTGTTTCCAACCACTGTGTTTCTGACTTGTGTGTTTTTGACCACTGTGTTTCTGACCACTGTGTTTCTGACCACTGTGTTTCTAACCACTGTGTTTCTGACCAATGTGTGTCTGACCAGTGTGCCTCTGACCACTGTGCTTCTGACCACTGTGTTTCTGACCACTGTGTTTCTGACCGCTGTGTTTCTGACCACTGTGTTTCTGACCACTGCGTTTCTGACCACTGTGCTTCTGACCTGTGTGTTTCTGACCAGTGTGTTTCTAACCACTGTGTTTCTGGCCAATGTGTTTCTGACCACTGCTTTTCCGACCACTGTGTTTCTGACCACTGTGCTTCTGACCTGTGTGTTTCTGACCAGTGTGTTTCTAACCACTGTGTTTCTGGCCAATGTGTTTCTGACCACTGCTTTTCCGACCACTGTGTTTCTTACCACTGTGTTTGTGACCGCTGTGATTCTGACCACTGTGTTTCTGACCACTTTGTTTCTTACCAGTGTGTTTCTGACCAATGTGTTTTGTACCTGTTTGTTTCTGACTCGTGTGTTTTTGACCAGTGTGTTTCTGACCAGAGTGTTTCTATCCACTGTGTTTCTGACCACTGTGTTCTGACCAGGATGTTTCTGACCAGTGTAATTCTGACCACTGTGTTTTTGACCAGTGTGTTTCTGACCACTGTGTTTCTGACCACTGTGTTTCTGACCAGCGTGTAACTGACCAGTGTGTTTCTGACCAGTGTGTTCCTGACCAGTGTGTTTCTGACCACTGTGTTTTTGACCAGTGTGTTTCTGACCACTGTGTTTCTGACCACTGTGTTTCTGACCAGCGTGTAACTGACCAGTGTGTTTCTGACCAGTGTGTTCCTGACCAGTGTGTTTCTGACAGGTGTGTTTCTGACCAGTGTGTTTCTGACCAGTGTGTTTCTGACCAGTGTGTTTCTGACCACTGTGTTTGTGACCACTGTGTTTGTGACCACTGTGTTTCAGACCACTGTTTCTCTGACCACTTTGTT
>SZWC01002449.1:209915-225380 GCA_023375785.1 Penium margaritaceum | reverse complement strand
CCCCCACCAAGCTTGTAGCTCACCTCGGGCGTCCACAGCAGAGAATTGAAACGCCACTAAAGCGCACAGAGCAAGCTGCCAAATTCTACAGAACCTGCTGCTGCTTTTCTTGCCGCTGCTTCTACTGCTGCTGCCGTCACTGTGAGAACCACCAGCCATGACTGTGTCTGCTGCCGCTTCACCTGCTGCTGCTGGTGCTGCTGCTTCTGCTGCTGCTGTTGCTGCTGCTGCTGCTGCTGATTCTTCTACTGCTGCAGCTGCGGCTGCTGTTGATGCAAGAATTGCCGCTGCTGAGGCCGCCGCCGCCTCCACTACAGCAGCAATTGCCGCTGCTGCTGCTTCGGGTGAATCGACCGCCAGCGTTTCCGGAGTTGAGGTTTCTGAGGTGCCGCTGCCCGCTGCTACCACTGCTGCTGGTGCTACCGCTTCTGGCAGAACTTGCAAGTGAACTGGGCCGCGCGATCACGACGCCAAAAAAAGTTTCCTTTGCTGCTGCTGCTGTTGGTCTGTCGAATACGCACTGTCAGGCAAGAGCAGTGGTTGCTACTCGCGAGCTGGGCAGTTGGCTGCACGCGCAGTCCGTCGCTGTTCGCCTTCTGCAATGCGCTGAGACTGCCGTGACCATCATTACACTGCGACCGCACAAGCCGCGTGCCATGCTGTCCATGGCACGAGGCGCGAACCTCCCCCCCGTCCCATCTCTTCGCCGGCTGAGACGAGATAGGACAGGACTCGGAAATTTCCGCCCGCCCCATCGCTGGCCGTAGCAGCGGCAGAGGCGGAGCGTGAATTGGTCTTCTTCCGACGTCTTCTTCGCAGCTGCAGCGCACGCGATATCGCCCGCCAGTGCACGCGCTCGAATGGCTTTACAGTCGTCGTGGTGGCGGCAGGACCAGCAGCAGCAGCAGCAGCACCACGAGTGAAAAGCAGAGGAAGTCGAGGGTGTGCCGAGACGCCAACGCAACCGACATGACGCAAAAGCGGCGCAGGGCTTGGACGAAGGGGCTGCCGCCGTCGGAGGCGGCAGGCAACGCTAGAGAAGCGAACCAATGATTCTCTCTCTGCCGTGCTCGAGGTGACCCTCGAGGCGCGCGCAGTCTCCGCCGACGCGCGCGGAGGTAGGAGACGGGATTGCGGACTTTTTCATCTGGGGCCCGAATTTCTCGTTTATTAACCTTTCGCATAGCCCGCGCGCCGCGTTCTCTGTGCGGCACGGGTATTTACAGTTCCGGGGCCCTTTCGAACATGAATTAAGCGCGAGCATCGCTTCCTATCTCGCGCCTCTCGATAGCGAGGGCGGGAGTTTGCCGCGCGCCAGGTCAAACGGTTTCGATAGGACAGCCTTGAACCGACCAGGGAAGGCACTTTGTGTGCTATTTTTTCTGGAACTGCCAGGGCAAGGCATTTCCTGACGACAAAGATGTGAACCCGGGTAAAAGGAGTTGAAAATAGTCCTTGAAGGAATTAACCACGTAATTAATTTCCATAGTGTTAATTAAAAAATTTTATGGTATTAAATACATTATATGTTCAAATCCTTTTCAAGTGTAACTCCACTTAAAAAAATCACCCAATGAACATTTAGATGTTTCCATCATGATATATTTTTCACAACTTCACTTGTAAATTTTTCATTATATTATTTCATTAATTCAGAAATAATGATATTTTCATTGCTTTGTTTCCATACTTATCCTTAAATGGATTTCAAGAAACAATGAAAATCCATCCACCATTTTGAATGGCAAATGTTCAAGAAAGAAATATTATTAAAACAATTAACTAATTTTAGTTTTTTTCTTTGAAAAATATTTGAAATGAATTTATACTATGTCGATTGATTCATTCACGATTATATGGAGGATTCATCTTACACTATTTAAATTCATTTGAAAATCACAAGGTATTCTTAAAAAATCATTTTCTTCCAATGTAAAACATTTTAAATTTCAGATATCAATTTATTCACAATGAAATTGTGTAGTCTTTAATGTTTTTGAAATGGACAAAAATTGTGTTGGAAAATTCTTATTTTTATGATCATAGATGAAAAAAATTATAATGGATTTAAAAATCGCCATGATGTCAGACATGTATTACATTTGATCATGAAAATCTTGCAAAATGAAAACATTGACAAGTGAATGGATGTAAAATTGTGTATAGGCACATGATATATAATGAAATACATTAAAAAAATTATTCATGTATAAATTAATTAAATCACAGATTTTTTCTTTTATTGTATTGACGTGTTGGATATTAGAAAAACATAAAAGAATTATCATGTATGAATAAAAAATTCATCCGAGTGGATTCTAAATAATTTTTAATTATTAATTTCGTGAACATTAAATACATTATAAGATGAATTTTTTCAAGCTCTAGTTTCAACTCCTTTTACCCGGGTTCACATCTTTGTCTTCAGAAAATGCATTGCCTGGGCAGTTTCAGAAAAAATAAACACAAAATGCCTTCCCTGGTCGGTTCAAGGCTGTCCTATCGAAACCCTTTGACCTGGCGCGCGGCAAACTCCCGCCCTCGCTATCGAGAGGCGCGAAGTAGGAAGCGATGTTCGCGCTCAATTCGTGTTCGCGAGGGCCCCGTAACTGTAAATACCCGTGCCGCACAGAAAACGCGGCGCGCGGGCTATGCGAAAGGCCAATAAACGAGAAAGTCGGGCCCCAGATGAAAAAGCCCGGACGGGATTGGGCGTGCGTCCTTTCGCAGGCGAGGTCAACGCACCCTATGCCCATCGCCATTCACCTCTTTGTGAACTTCTCCGAGTGACGTCCGCCGTCAGCTGAAGGGGAGCGGATGCGCAACATGGGCGTCCCGAGGGAAAAAATACAGTCCTAAATCTGCAGACGGCTGCCCGATGAAATCGGCGGCCTCAGATCGACCAGCGAGGTAATCGGATTCAGACGCCTTAACACCGGCCAATTTAGAAGTCACCACCATCTTCGCCGGACCATCTTCAGGCTGCCCCAATTCTGAGGAGTACATCCAGGTCACTCCTGTTTTGAGAATTGTCACCACGTATCCCATATGTTTGATGCTTCGGGGAATCATCTACATATTTCTAGCCAAGTGTAAAATAGATCATAATCACCCTTCTAAAAAATCTGCAAGGGGGTTAGGAACGCGGCGAATGATGATGATGAGGGCTGATTATTCTCTATAAAATAGAACATAATCACCCTTCTACCTGGCGAATTAAAAATCAAGACTGCCCTACCCACTCGCTTCACCATGCTCGATTAGTGGCATGCGCCGCTCATCAAGCGAAGCGAGGTGGGGCATGTCGACCCCCCTCACAATTCTCGTTCCCACGTGAGAATCACGATCGAGCGATGAACTCCCTGTTTTTATTGTTTTCGACACACAAACCTCCTAGTTTGATTTAGGGTTTTTTAATGTTTTTTGCGGGCGGAGCCCGCGCAAAACATAAAACCCTACATCATTGAAGGTCAATGAAGGTCAATGAAGCTAACGGGATCCCGCTACCTTCATAAATCCCTGCATTTTTACGTGGGCTCATGCTACCTTCATTGGCCTTTAAGTGTTGCTTCGGAGCTGCAAGACCAGACATTTTAACTCGTTTGCACTAGCATCGTGCACTAGTGTTTCATCGTGGATATCGATCCATCTCCGATTTCTACATGTTTGGAGAAAACAGTACTATGTGGAACAACAAAGAAGCTCATCCGCATCCACAGCTGGCATGCGTGAATTATCACCAACCGCGATACGTTGGTGCCTAGAGACGCCCATGGTTGTGCATTCGTCTAACACCATTAAACACCCCACTTTTTGTTATGCCGAACGAAGCGTGGATGGTGAACAGGTAGAAGTTGCGAGGCAGAACACGATTTATAATTTGGGACCCTTAAGCAATTCATAATTAGTGGTAAGTGTACTTCGATGAAAAGTGTTGCAATGATCGAACATATGTACACAAGTGTGGAGTTACGAACGAGGCATAGTCGGGGTCATTAGGTCAATTGTTAAGCGACGTGTACGGAGTCGCGCTGTGAGTGGTTGGATTCAAGAAGGCCCGCTGAGAAGTCGGGGGTCTTTGAGAATCGACGGTGAAGATGCGAGATGCATCGTTATAAATCCAGATTCGTCTCGGTGCGTCGAGAAGTCGACCCAAAGGTCGAGATACTTTTGTCGTAGCTTCGCGAGAGTGGTCGAAGTTGTCGAAAGGTTCGGGAAGGTTCATTGAAGGCGGGGTCGGTGGTACGGTTTGCCCTCGACTGTCGCAGTGAATAACGTGGTCTCGCGGCGTGATGGGTTGTTTTTGGAATAACAAAAATGCCCACTCGGAAAGATTAGGGACTCGTGTAGGTCTCTTACGTAACACTTTCCCCCTTTTCGTCGCAACGTCCCGGCGCGCATAAAGATGTGGCCTGGAGACGGCGATAACAGGGCTGATGCCGGTATTACCGGCACCGCGATATACCGTTTTTTTGTACCGCAATATTGTAGTACCGCGGTACGGTATTCTTTTTTGCGGCACCGGTACGGTATCGGTACTGTCATGGCAGGGTACCCCTCTTCTGTACCGCGGTATCATAACGCGGTATAATAACGTGGTAATGAGAAAGTGAAAGAATACAAATTTGACAAGTAACGGTAACGCGCTACAACTAAGGCCGTGTTCTCCTGCCCTTTTTTTTGTCGTAGGAAGTGTCGAACCAGGTTTTTGCGGTTTTGTGGGCTGTTGTCCCGCTAGTGGGAAAAAACTTTTTTGCCCGCTGTTTTGGGCGAGTGCTAGGCTCGTTCACTGGACACGTCACAATTTCATCCCTGACGTCGTGGGTCGAACTGTGGACCCCGTGGTCCACGGCGAGCAGAGCATGCGTGTCGTGCTGCCACAGGTCAATGAAAGCCTGCTGGAGCGCGAACAATTTGGAGAGTTGACCTGCAAGCGGATCCAGCGATCGTAGCGGCTGAGAGCTAAATCTGCACTCGGCGGATCGTACCAAATGTGTACAAAAAAGTGTACTACAATGTACAAAAAAAGGCAACCTTGTCGTGAGTTTCATGGCAACATTTTGTGCGAGCCTGTGCGGAGGCTAGTCCCACAACAAGAAAAAATGCGCTAAAACATTTCGTCCGACCGAACCAGTTTCGGTCCGGCCAGGCCTCCGAAAACAGGTTCGGAGCTAGAGTATCTCTTCATAACTTTGCCCTCCTCCCCTTCCCTCATTTCTTCTCCTTATTCAACTAGAGTATCTCTTCATAACTTCGCCCTCCTCCCCTTCACTCATTTCTTGTCCCCTAACTTCTACTCCACCTAAACATCTCCATATCACAAGTGAATATCATCTAAAGGTGTATCCTTTCTTTGTGAGTATATAAACTCGAGTTCCAAGTTCATGACATCTATTACTTATCTCATTTTTGGGTTACATAGTAACCCTATTACAATCGCTTCGCATTGCAAAAGATGCTCAAGAAAATCGTGATTGGTGGATCCGTCATTTTCCTGACGTATCCACCAATCAGGGTGCAAGAATTTGTAGGACTGTATGCCCCCCCACGTCCGCGGACGCACAGCTGAGGTCGGCCTGCGAAAAAAACATCACGGACATCGACCTAGATGTCCGGACAGACCCCGGATAGTACGGAATGACAAGTCCGACGCCACGACAGANTCCTCCTTGGCCTCGCCCTGTCCTGTTTCACGGGACTGGTCGTCATGGCAAACTCTTTAGACTCGTGAACCCGGCTTCAAACAGGGTGAACATGCATATGAAAGAAAAGAAATTCAACCAAAGTTATAGACGAAGGTAAATAAATTTAATTTTGACTATAATTAAGTCATCTTATTTTTTATAGCATGAGGAAACATCCAAAATTCATCCAGATATGTCAAAGATAATTTTTTTGTGAAGTTCATAATAGACGTGTGAAACTTTCATGTTCACAATAAAAGAACATATTCATCTCATATAAATGAATTCATCATCAGATAGAACTATATTCATAAAAGAGACCGAGAAGAAATGCCTTCAGAGGCTTTTCTTCAATATGTTGGTGAATTGTTTTACATAATGGTGTATCGTCAAGCGCATTCGGTCAATTTTTGGTTATTTCTTTTTCGCTTTTACATCCACACAGGCTGGAATAAATCCAGCATAGCTTGAAGTAATTTAAGAAGAGTTCGCCCAAACCATACACAATGTTTAAGAGCACACATGGGCCAACAAAAAAAAAATAGTTTGAACGAATGCGGGTGACAGTTTGGCAGTCCATTTACAACCAGTTTTGGCTTCCACGGACGAGGTAAAGTCTCATGGCAAACCTTCCATTATGTGGTCCAGATTTCAGGCAATTATTTAGCCTCTTAAGAGATACTAATATGAATACTTTTGCTCGGTTACTATGTAACCCTATGCACGCTTTGCGTGCAACACCTGCCTCTTGTTTAAGCTTAGAATTCATTTTTGGTGTTAGAAAAATATTTTGGCATTCAGTACTGTGGTACACATTTTCGTACCGTGGTACAATGTGTGTTTTATACATTGGTATACCGTGTACCACGGTAATTGTATAGTACCGTGGTATTTTACCAATACTGTCGGTAACGCGGTGCCGGTACCGGTATCGGTAATGAGCTGCAACAAATTCATGATACTGCGGTATTTGTACCGCTGTACTGTGGTACCGCGGTACTAGAGTACCGCGGTACCATTGTAGCCCTGGGCGATAATAACCGTCGATGAGGTAATCAATGTCTCGGAGGTTGTCATAGGGTTCCCAGCTGTTATGCGCGGCGTCGTAACCGTGCCACTTGACGAGATGTTCCGTCGTTTAGCCTCGTCGGCGATGACTGAGGATGTCCTCGATGACGTAATCTGTGTCTTCGTCTACTTGAACAGAAGGCGGGGGAGGGACATCCCTGCCGGGGAAGTTCTCTCCGGGGTCTCGTTAGTGCTTGAGTCTGCTCACATGGAATACCGGATGAACTTGCATAGTGTCGGGGAGATTTGAGTCGCGCAACCACCGGGGGTTGCATGCGCTCAATCTTAAACAATCCCAACCATCGGGGTTTGAGCTTTGAACAGTCGGCTTCGCGGAGTTTGATGTTTGCATAGATCAGAAGGACTATGTCGCCATCAGCGAATACGTCGTCGTTGCGATGTAGGTCAACTACTGGCTTCATCGTTGCTTGTGTTTGTCGTGTTTCTTCCCACATGGTGGTGAAGTCTCAGCGTTGAATGTCGACTGTAGGAATGTTGCTGCGACTTTGTAGTCCAGCTGGTGTGGCGGGAAGTTTTCCATACACTACTTCAAATGGAGTTTTACCAGTTGCGGTGGAGACAGCAAAATTAGATGCGATTTTGGCTGTTGGGAGTTTTGTGCCCAATCTGTCCTGTGAGCTTCACATAGTGTTCAAAGAAGCTATTTGAGCGTCTGATTGGTCCGCTCGGTTTGGCCGTCGGGTTGAGGATGAAACGTCGTAAAAAATTGAATTATGCTGCCGTAGCGAGTCATCAGTTCGCGCCAAAAACAGCTGGTGAATCGACCGTCTCTGTTGCTCGTGATAGTTCTCGATACGCCGTATAGCCACACGATGTTGTTTAGAAACAGCCGTGCTCTTCCCTCGACGGTGACGGTGGTCGTTGTCGGAATGAAGTAGGACATTTTGGAAAACCTGTCGACGACCACAAGGATTGCGTCCTATCCTCTGGTTGTGACCGGTAATCCTGTGACGAAGTCCATGGAGATGTCAGCCCATGGTTCCGTCAGAATAGGGAGCGGTTGCAGGAGTCCAGGTGGCCGTGTGCGACGAGATTTTAGTCGCTGACATGTGTCATAGGTTTTGCAGAAGTTGGCCACGTCAGATTGCATCTTGTCCCACCAATAGTTTTTTGCCAGCTTCTTCAGCATCTTGTCCTCTCCAAAGTGTCCACCTTGTCCTGTGTCGTGGCACTCTTCGAGCAACATACGGCGAAGTTCGTCGTTCAGGGGGCAATCACTTGGCGAGTGAAGCGTCGTCGCCAATAGGGTGCGTCGAACCAGAATTTCGTTTTGTCGTATTTGTCATGCTGGTCGTAGCCTCATGCAAACAGTCGCTCAAGGTACGGGTCTCATTGTAGCTGACGCGTTGCCCTGAGCCACTGGTCAGTGGCTCAGTGTGTCTGCCGAATTGATTTTGCCTTGTCGGTACTTGATATCGTAGTCGAACCCGGATTCAAGGATGTAACGAAGTGCCCTCGTTTTTGTGGCATACTCGGGGCTCGTCCGAGTTTCGGGGGCATGTAGGCCTTTTGCAATATTCGGAAATTCAGGTCGTGGTCGAGCTCACATCCGTTCGACTGCCGATGCGAGGAGGAGGAGGAGGAGCGAGAGAATTCGCACTGGCGTGTGGTGTATGCCGGCGCAGGGGGATGTTTCGCTCACACTTGGGTGCGCGTGTTCCGAACACGCCACGCAAGGGTGGCTTTTGCCCTCTCGATGCGTAGCGTAATGGATACGCTATCCGTGGAGGGGAGCGTACCGTCGGGAGCTCCCGGCAACGGACGCGGTCAACGGCGGCAGCAAACGCGGTGGTTGCGACCGCGCGACGGTCGCAACACTCCCGGTAGCGTGCGCAACACGGTGATGGCACCCACCGCCGAGAGGCGTCAAGCCAACACGACTGCTCGCCGAGAGACAAGACGGACCGTCAATCTGGACGATCGACGGCCAAGCACTTCTCGCACTAGGCATTAGGTGCAAGTAAAGCATAGGATGCAGATGCAAGGAGAGCACCGGGTTCAGGTGCAAGTCGCTTGTTGTAGCAAGCTAGGGGAGTAGTAGGCAAGGGCTAGGACCAGCCCGCCGGACGGTATAAATACCCTGTACTCAGTTCAATCTAATTAACCTGAGATTTTCCACATCCGGCTTCCAGACTTCTCCAAGTCTATCTTTCCGCTGCGACTGTGCTCTCCAGACACTAAAGCTTAATCTCCAGAGAGCACCCACTCTCACAAGGAACTTCATCCATCCGGTTGGACATCGACTGAGGTTCGGCTACGTCTTCAAATATTTCAACGCGTCATGGTCGGTGCGCATGATGCATCCACGACACTCGAGGTAGCATCACCATGTCTTGAATGAGTGCACGACCGCCAGCATCTTTCTCGTGTACAACGTAGTTGAGCTCCGGTCCTTGCAGTTTTCGAGACATGTAGGCTACCGGTTGTTTGCCGTTACCGTGGTATTCCAGAAGGACTGTGCCAATGGGTTGGTCTGATGCATCCGTGGCCATGACGTAGTCGACCGTTGGATCGGCTAATCGTAGGGCTGGCACCGAGGTCAGAGCGTTCCGGAAGGCGGCGAACTCTTCTTGTTCGCTGTCTCCCCACTGGCACTCGTTTTCTTTTTGAGTGAGGTCGGAAAGAGGCGCTCACACTCGGGTGTAGTCCTGTACGAATCGTCGGTAATAATTGTAAAAGTTGAGGAAATCTTGAATTTCTCGAACGTTGGTCGGTGTTGGCCAATCAGTGACTGCTGCCACTTTTTTTTGGATCCATGGTGATCCGTCCACAGTTGATGACGTGGCCCAAAAACTTGATCAAACGATGGCCGAAGTCGCATTTCGAGAGTTTTATAAAACATTTCTCTCTTAGTAGAACTTTGAGGACTTTTCAAAGATGTTCATTGTGCTCCTCTGGGTGCGAATGTACACCAGAATGTCGTAGAGGTACACCACAACAAAATTGTCGAGGTATGAATGGAAGATATTGTTCATGGCCGCCATGAACGTCGTTGGGGTATTTGTTAGTCCGAACGGCATCACCGTGATCTCGAAATGCCCGTAGCGGGTTCGGAATGCCGTCTTCTTGATGTCGGTGTTTGCCATGCGTATCTGGTGATATCCGTTGCGTACGTCGATTTAACTGAAAATTTGAGCCCCTCGAAGTTGGTCAATAATTTCATCAGCTCGGGTAAGAGGGTAGCGGTTATTGATGGTAGGGTCGTTCAACGCCCGATAGTCCATGCATATCCACACCTCACCAATTCTCTTTTTGACAAACTGCACTGGTGCGGCGTATGGTGACGTGGATGGATGGATGAATCCTTGACCGAGCATCTCATTGAGTTGCTTTTTCAGCTCGATCAACTCGTGATCGCTCATCCAATAGACCCCTCGAACTCTAGGTCTACTTCCCGGCTTCAGCTCAATGCTATAGTCGATGTCTCGTTGTAGAGGTAAGGTTCTTGGGAGTTCGTCGCAAACTTCGTTGATGCCGATGAGGCTGATGTGTCAGCTGCTATCACTTTTGCTTCTTCCATTGGCTTAAGGTGTATGAGCCAAACACGAGCTCCTCGTCGTATGTAGTGCTTGGCCATGTTGAGCGGTATCGGTTGCACATGTTGTCGCTTTTCGGCTTCCGTGACTTCCTTTGCTGCTTCCACCTCTGATGCTTCCGCTGTCGGCTTCCGTCCCGCGTGTGGAAGTTGTCGTTTGGCAGCGTCAATCTCCACATAGACGTCGCTGCTATTCCAAAGGACCTGCAACTTGTACTGGTACCGGAAATCTCATCCGAGGATGATTTTGTGATCTCTCATTTGACAAGACCTCCAATCCGTTAGATCTCATAGATCTCCCACTTGCAGTCATAGTGGTTCTTGGAGTCTCCGTATCTACAATCCTCCATCAACAGTTTTTCCTTCAAACATCCCTGGTTCGGTTTGCAAACCCAGTTTGCAAACCATGTTGTTGCTCACAAAGCTGTGTCAAGCCCCTCCATCCAATAGTGCCACTACAGTTCTGGGATTTTTGCATCCTCGAGGCTGAACTTTTAGCAGTATCATTTGTTGGTCGTCCTCGTACCCCTTATCAAACTTTTTGATCTCTAAAACCCTCTGCGGCAATGTAGGCCATTTAGATGGATGATTGCTCAATGTAGATCGCTCCTCACGGACAAGAGTTACACCTTTTACTCCTGCCCTTTGCCGTTTCTTGACTCATTTATCTGCTACTTCCTCCCCTTTTTGGCTTGCTGCTTGCTCCGGCAGTTGCAAGCAATGTGGCCGACTTTTCTACAACTGTAGTAGGTTCGCGTATCTCTCTGGTCAACGGCGTCCACTTCCATCGGAGTTGAGGAGTCTACCGACTTTTTCTTTCCGTTTCAATGATAATTGTGGTTAGGAGGTCGCTAGCCATAGGATTCCTGGATCTGAGCATTGTAGTTCGTGCTGCCGATCCTTTCTGTTGCTGCAATTATCCACGGTAAGTAGTTTTGGATGCTGAAAATTGCGATTGCTCACCGGATATCTCGCTTGAGCCTGTTGTTGTAGTGAAAACGGAGTTTGTCTGGGGCAGGTCTGCTCCAGTGATGAGCTCGTGGATTCCCCTAGTGTACTCTGCCACGCTGGACTACTGGCGGAGACGTTGGAGCTTTTACTGTGTGTCGGACTTCTTGTTCAGTCATCCAAAGCGTGCGAGCATTATGCACGGGAATTCATTCTAATCGGTTGGTAGCGTCAGTGCGTCTTGCCATTGTGGGTTGATCTGCTCCAAGGGTAGGGTGCCTGCAGTCGGCGATATGATACGGGCGCCGCTGGCCGTTGATTATACTCTGCAGGTCTCCTGTTGCTGTTGGATGGTCTTTAGATCGGACCACCAACTTAGCACCGTGCCATGCAAAAGCTTGGTCGCGAATTCAATTTTCTTCTAATCGTCCTTGACCCCAGCAGCGGTGAAGCACACCTCCAAACTCGTCAGCTACATCCGAACCGTCCGTCCTTTTGAATTTGCAGGATCGAACGGTTCTGGTGGAGTCGGATGAATTTTGGGTTCGCTCGAGAATCGGTAAATTCTCTCAAGGAGCACAGCTTCACGTGTGCTTGTGTTACAAAGGGTCTCCATCACGAAGTTGAGATGTTGGAGCAGGTGGTTGTTGATCCCCTCGAGCGTGGAGATCAGGTTCGCGAGTTCCTCGTTGATCCGCTCCTGTCGTCTAGTGCCACCTATCGTCCCTGCTGTCGTCGAGGCTGTCGGTAGTGGCGGCTGGTTTATCGCTGTTGGGTCTGCGACCGGATTGGGCATCGCAGGGGTTGATCCAGCTGCCGTATAGCATGCCACACCAGCATTCGCTGTCGCCTCAGGGTTCGTGTGCATCGGCACGTTCTTCTCCCCCATCGCCGAAGTCGTCGCCAAATACCCGCTGCTGGTCATCGTTGCGCTCGCTCGCCTCACATCGCAGTCACGAAGTCTGCGAATTCTTGACGTGCGAGATACGCTGACGGCTTGTGTGAGGGAGTCCTTCGGATGGGTTAAGTAGTCACATGCCTCTCCAGCACCATCGCGCTCTGATACCAAGTGTTATGCCTAACGGAGCGTAGATTGTGATCAGGTAGAATTTGCAAGGCATAACACGATTTAGAATTTGGGACACTTGAAAATTTTTTAGTTAGCGGTAAGTGTACTTCGATGACAAGTGTTGAAATGATTGAACATATATATACAAGTGTTGATTTACGAATGAGGCATAGTCGGGGTTGTTGGGTCGATTGTTGAGCGACGTGTGCGGAGTCGCGTCGTGAGTGGTTGGATTCAAGAAGGTCCACCGAGAAGTCGGGGGTCTTTGAGAATCGATGGTGACGATGTGAGATGCATCTTTAAAAAATCAGATTTGTCTTGGTGCATCGAGAAATCGACCGAAAGGTCGTGATACTTTTGTCGTAGATTCGTGAGAGTGGTCCAAGTTTTCAGAAGGTTCGCAAAGGTTCACTGAGGGCGGGGTCAGTTGGCCGGTTTGTCCTCGACCGTCGGAGTGAATATCGTGGTCTCACGACACAATGGGTTGTTTGTGTAATAACAGGTGCCTACACAAGGATATAACAAAAATCCCCATTTTCCAACTAGGGTGAGTCGAAATTGGGTCCAAGCATTGAGCTGCAGAGTTAAAAATATTAGAGCTATTTTTGAGCTGCAATTTCCCCTCCCTCCTCGCACAGGGACGTGAGGGTCCCAATTCCAGACCCATTCCCCTCCCCTGCTGGATGGCCATCGGTCCAGTGTTTCTTCATTTCTACTATCGCAATGAGTACATGCCGCATCCACGCCTAAATCTATAGATGATCAGCGACTGTTTTCCCTGATTGTGAACACCTTGGAATCTGCCTTGTGGGTTATAGCCTGCCGGCGCTAGTGTGTGGAGACACCCACACACATGAACTGTGCACATACAAGAGTCAGAGCACCGTACCGCTCTCACATCATCCATTCATATTCCTAGATCTGTAGGAGGAGGTGTTTGTGGAGTCTAACTTAAGAAACTAAGGACTTTTTTTTTTTGGCTTCTTGAAGTTGTATGAACCCAAAGATCCCCTCCTCCCTCGCGTAGAAAATCCCCACGAGGTCTTGGGTACTATCAGATGTAATTGGGGTCACGATTGATCATCGCCATTAATTGATATTATTGAATTCATCACATCAATGGATGGGATCGACAAACGTGATCAACTTCGAGCCATGGTGCATATTGGGGAAAGATCCGCATACCTTAGACCGGGTACTTGCAAGTACGTTTTAAGATTAGACCAGGGTGGAATGCAATTATTTGAATGAGGTGAAGTGAACAAACCACCATACCGTCACCAAATTAGAACGCGGCGGGCATGAAGGTAGTTTTCAGAAAGCTGGTATGCTAGATGCTGCAGTCACCAAGCTGGGGGGTATATGGGAGGAATTCCCTCATGAAACAACTATCATCATGAAATTATCATCATGAAAAATGCTGTGATGATGGGTGAGCGGAGGCACATACTCATCAGCTCGGTGTCAGGGAATTTAGGAGAAGCAACGTTGCATGGCCTCCAGTTTGATGCATTGTGGAGAGAGTGGGAAAGGAGTAATATCATTCATCTATTTCTATGGATCTCTGGATGATAGGGAGCATATCGACTTGTGTGTGGAGTCCAAGGGGCGTGTGTAACAGACTGCCGTGTATGTGGCGCTAGTGGGATTGCGATGTGGGATGTTCTTACTTGTGATAGTGCATGGCTGATGTGTTTTCAGCTTCCAGGAGTCCTTTTTCGTAAATCTTGGAAGGCTAGATTTCCACTTCTTATCCAACTGTTTGCAAAGGAAAGTTATTTGTATGTTTATAGATTGGGTGCTTCTGGATGTCATGGGTGACACATTGAAGTACATCTGGAATAATTTATCCCAGATTCTGGAGGTTTTAGCAATGACAATCTCTGTTAGCAAATATTCTTGTAGACTGGGAATGTACTCTTGTTCCATCATTCTTTAGAAACGGATGCTGCATGAACAGAATCTGGTGTAAGGAATGAAGTGGAAACTACGATGCCAAGAGACCCGACAAAGGGAGGGGCAGAAAAGTGTGTGCAATAGGAGGGAGGTGGCCGGAGGGATGGGTGGCAGGGAAGGAGAGATTCAAAACGTGGAGACGGAGAGAGGGAGGTAGTGAGGGGGGGCGGGTGGTGGCTGAAGGGACAGAGAATGGGGGAATGAAAAATGAGAGAGGATGGTTGGATGAACAGAGGATCCAGGATTAAGGGAAGTAACCACCAAAAAATTTACACTGGAACACATTGTACAATATAGCCGTACAAGCCTAATGCTGACAGCTGAGGCGTTGTCGGAGGCGTGAGGGCAGCCACGCACAGGATGCCATTTGAAGGTGGTATGAGTCGGTAGCAACGAAGGCAGTTGCATCCGCGGTTTCATGTGAGCTACATGTGCCTCCTACACTTACTCCTTCCTTTTCCCTCCCCTTTCTTGCTCCAAAGGCACTGGCTCCACATGCTCTGGCACACAAAAACGGCGTCTTGTTTCTCTCTAGAGGATGCAGGTGGGGTCCGTGACGCAGTTAAGCAGCATGCCCGTTGCGGAGCATGTGCACTTCCGGCATGCATCGCCCGGGAAGGGCACACCAGACACGCCTTGTGCGTAGAACTTGTTGGCCCATGTGGGACCCGCCGACGTGCACGACGACATGCCTGGTAGCGATCGCGTTTGCACGCACATGCACAAGAAAAAGATAAAGGCAGAATGATCAGGGTGAATGTTTACACAACAAGGTTTCTTGTTCAGCAGTGCAAATGTCAGTCAGCTCCACACCAAACAAGGAACCCAGGTGCAATGACAGAAGACAGTGAATAGTGCGGAAGGGGTTAAGGTAGGACACTCACTCATCTCCGGGGCGATGCACTTGCCCAAGTCAATGCGGTTGCCTTGAGCGTCTCGCCCTCCGCCTCCCACCTTGGTCACCACGCACCTGCAGTGACAGCAGGTAATGGAGGACAGATGGTCAGCACAGGCACACAGGCACATGGGCGCGCGCGCACACACACACACACACACACACACACACACATACATGCACACACATGCACACACAAGCACACACATGCACACACATGCACACACCCGCACACACATGCACACACATGCACACACATGCACACACATGCACACACATGCACACACAT
>SZWC01002449.1:181488-201945 GCA_023375785.1 Penium margaritaceum | reverse complement strand
GATATAGATATAGATATAGACATAGATATAGATATAGATATAGATATAGATATAGATATAGATATAGATATAGATATAGATATAGATATAGATATAGATATAGATATAGATATAGATATAGATATAGATATTGATATAGATATAGATGTAGATATCGTGCTGTCATTAAATGAAGAGGATTGCTCTATATTTATATCTATATCTCTATTTATATCTTTATCTTTATCTATATGCATATTTGTATCTATACCTATATCTATATCTACATCTACATTTACATCTACATCGACATCGATGTCTTCATCTACATCTACATCAACATCTACATCTACATTTACATTTTAATCTATTCCTATATCTATATCTATATGTGTATCTATATCTATATCTATATTTCTATCTACATCTCCATCTACAAATATTTCTATATCCATATTTATATCTATATTTATATCTAAATCCATATCTTTATCTATTTTTTATCTTATTTATTTCTTAATGTATATATATATCTATGTATATATCTATATCTATATCTTTATTAATATATTATCTTTATTTATCTTTATATATTTATATATGTATATCTACATCTATATCTATATATATACATAAATCTTTGTGTTTATCTATAACTATGTCCACATCTATTTCTATACATATCTTTATCTTAAGGTGTGTGTACATTTATTTTTATATCATTGATGTTTGAATCGATATATCTATATCTATCCCATAAATATATTTATATCCATATTGATATCTATGTTGATAACCTCATGTTTATGTTGCAGTCTATCTGATTCATTATCTATGATAACTTGCATTTCAATATCTACATTAGCATGAATATTAATGTCTACATCTGTAAATTTTGACATATATGTATTTCTGAATACCGAGAGTCACATGTATATTTTAAAATTTATTATTTATTTTCACTTTTTTACACCCGTATTCTAGAGCTGTTTATATCTTTAATTTATGTACATGTTTTCATTTCCATATTCATATATGTATCTTTATGAAAATTAACATCCATATATGCATGGGGATGTAATTATTATTTATTTCCATTAATTTCATGAAGACATGAGGTGCGTTGTTCTACATGTAGTTTTTCATATCCCATGTAGTCATTGTTTCCTCTACATTTTTCGGTAGTTTTAAATCTTATTTGTCATTTTATTTAATTTAATTCGAGAATATTTTATTTAAGAAATTTTAATGCTTTTTACCTCTTGTTTAAGCTTTTGTGCTTTTTTTGTTTTATTTGATACTTGGCTGTCTAAACTTGAAAGGAAATGCTCTGGTATAGGGACTGCCACGTTTTCGCAGGAAAGTTGGCGGTTGTGAACGCTCGGCATGACGTCATCAGCTTTCGCTTTTCTTTTTTTAAACCTTGATGTCGATCGGACCTGCTTTCTTCGCGATCACCTCTTCTCGCCTGAAGGACCCGATGTGCGCCGGAACGAGAAGAAGGGCCCCGAACCTGTAAAATCGGATGTGTCCACGCTCGCGATGGTGTGAGCACATCGAAGTGGACACGTGTCACAAGATGCGATTCGCGGGCCCCGCGACCGAACAATAAAATTCGAAGACCGGCCCCAGATGAAAAAGACCGCAACGAATATTGGATGGGGACCACCAACAACGCGCAAACGCGGTGCGCCCCAGAAGGGTCTTGTCGCCCTACTGCGAGCAGAGTCGCGACATCACGAGGGCTCAATGCAGCCGCCAGGAAACTGCCGTCCGCCGTCAAGAAGCTCTCGCTTCGGACGGTGACACGAACCATTGTCCATACGTGCTTTAGAAGTCCGAACGGCTTCAACCTCTCTCCCTCTCTCAGCAAGCCGGCTTGTCTTCCGCTCACGCCGTCAATGCTGGCGCTGAAGGACATGTACGATGCATTTTGTAGACGGCCGGCTTCGAACGGATGATAAGACAGACAATCCGCTGCACAATGACTTCCGCGACAGAAATTCTGACTGCGGTCGGCGTTTCTGTCCACCGACATCTCATCTAGTATTTTTTAGGCATTTTTTCCTCGACTTCTGTCGCGTCCGGACTACCGGCTCTCTCCGAGCGCGATTATTCTTGCAGAAGCGACTACCAGTCCGAGAAAAAGTGCAAATCGGACAAACTTCGAAAAACAGCGAGAGTTTTTTGCCAAACAGATACCGGACATCGCAAGCAGGCACGTGACTCAACCGACGACTTCTCCTCGGACAGGAGGGGAAGGTCGAGCGCAACTCGCTTCCAAGGCAGATAACATGTTTGAACCCAGCTCCAGTGAATTACTACGTAACCCCGATGCATGCCTGCATGCAGTCAATGCCACTAGTTGGCAATCGGTCAAGGGATTCGATGCCGATACCCCACTTTTCTTATCAACCATAACTCATCCCACCCTCGTTCTGAAGAAAATATACCTTCCGGCAGTGCATCGGAACAAAAAGATTGATTCGGCCCTGTCCGCGAACATTTGTCCCGCCCACCTGTTTTCTTCATGGTCAACCAGCTGTTCTGCTGAGCGGAACGTATGTGGTTCACAGGGATGAGGTGCGAGAAAAAAGACAATTCGAGGCTCTCGGACAAATGGATAATTTGTAGTAAGCACTAAGTGTACTTCGATGACTAGTGTCCAGGGAGCCGAGCTCATATATATTATGTCAAGAATGAGAATGAGGCATGTGTTGAGTCCTCGGCGCTCAATCCGAGCAACGCATGCAAGTTCGTGCTGTGCGTGGCTGGTTTGAGAAGCTCCACCGAGAAGTCGAGGGGCTTTGAGAATATCGAGGCACGTTTTTACAAAGATCCAACTCCATCAATAATTTGACTGAACAACATCGAGACATCAATATGGTTCGGGAAAATTCTTTCGACCCTTCTAGAAGGTGGTCAAAGTTGTCCGAAACTTCTTGAACAAAACAACGGAAGTTGGGGCAGGTGGCCAAAATGCCCTCCACTGATCAGTGTAAAAAACATTGACTTTTCGGTCGGTGGGCCATGAATGTGAGAACAGAAATTTCCACTCGCTAAGTGAAGGGACTCGTGTACGTTAGGGACGTAACACTTCCCCCCCCCCCCCCCCACTTCCCCCTACCCTTCTGCGACGTCCGGGCGCGTTAGTAGACATCAGGGCTGCAATACTGCGACATTCAGCACCGGGGTACTTTAAGTACCGCGGGTACCAGAGTACCACGGTATGAATATCGTGGTGTTATGGTTTTCTGGCTGCTCAATACCGATACTGGTACTGCTAGCGAAGTCCGTACGGTATCGGTAAAATACCGAGGTATTTTAGGAGTACCATGGTAACGGTATACCCTTTTTTAAGGTCACATTCTTCCGCGATACAAGATCAGTACTACGGTACTCAATGGATAAGTATTGAATCCAATGGACAAGATTCATACAAGTCTGTGAGAGGGTTGTGTTTCTTTACATGAAAAAACATGGTGCCTGAGAGAGAACGTAAATTTTTTGCAAAAATTAATCTTTGACAAAGCTTCTAGGCAATAAAACAATCAACAGATTAGGAAAAAAAAAAAAACCTTGTCCTGGAGCAGGTAGACGTGAGAGAAGAAATATCAAACCGATTAATGATCAACCCTTGTCCAAACGCGATGAGCTTATAATCCCAAATAACGTTTAGCAGCCACACCCCATGAACCCCACCTTTGATGTCCGACTTCGACTTGCTCCTTGTTCCGATGTTGATTGGCGGATGAGGAAACATGCTTGGATATTTTGAAAGCAATACCCTGAGTCAAGGGTCTCAACTTATGAGGTCAATCTTTTTCTTTCAAGGGGCACGAAAGTTTGATGAATTGCTTGAAATAGACGTTTTAAAAGTATAAGTGTTCCATTCGACGTGCGTGATCCTGCCAAAGTTGCATTCGTCCAGCTACAGAACATGATGCTCTATTGTCCATCCAGTAATGCGGTATTGGTATACTTGCATCTCGATGTTTTTTTGGTAACGACACCGCAGTATTGTATCGTGGTACAAGATCGTGGTATGATAGAAGGGTACCTTGACAGATTAGCACCGATACCGTACCGGTACCGTAAAAGAAATACCATACCGCGGTACAGGCGATACCGCGGTGTAAAATCGCGGTATACTGCGGTGCCGATAATACCACTATCAGCCCTGACGGACATGGACCAATGACGATAGTAGTAGTCATCGATCAGGTGATCAACATCTCGAAGATTTTTGTAGGGCTCCCAGCTGTTGTGTGCGATGCCGTATCCGTCCCACTACATTATATACTTGGTTGGATTTTCACGGCGTCGATGTTTGAGGATATCTTCAATCACTTACTCCGTATCCCTGTCCACTTGTCTTTGCAAGATGTCGTACGATAAGTAGAAGGATGGCATGTCTATATGCATCTTGTCCCATCAATAGTAGTTTGTCAGCTTCTTGAGCGTCTTGTCCTCGTCGAAGTGTCCAATGGACCGGTATTGTCACATTCCTCCCATAGCATCCTCCGTAGCTCCTCATTTGGTGGAACGGCGACTTGGCAAGTGAATCCTCGTTGCCAAAAGGGGTCCTCAAACTCGAATTTTGTCTTTACGTACCCGCCGAACTCCTCATATCCTTTCACGAATAGCCTTGCAAGGTACGGGACTCGTTTGACGAGCAACGTGTTGATCTATGCCATCAAATGTGGTTACTGACTTAGAGCATCCGCGGGTTTATTTTTTCAAAGGCGGTACTTGATGCTGTAGTCAGAGTTAGACTCGAGGCAGTTCATCCATCGTATTTGTCGACGGCTCAGAATTGGATGAGTCGAGATACTTTAGGGCGTGATGGCTTGTCGGACGATGCATCGTTGGTATTCCAAGTAGCACCGCCATGTCTTGAATGTGTGCAAGAATGTGAGCATTTCTTGCTCGTGCACCACATTATTGAGCTCTGGCGTGCGTTATCTTCTTGACATATACGCGATCGGTTGTTCTCCTCCTTAGTTGTGTTGGAGTACTGCTCAGATCGCTTGATCCGACGCATTAGTTACCATGATGTCCTCCACTATTGGATCGGCCAATTGTAACGTTGTCGCAGAGGACAGTGCATTCCTTAAAGAGTTGAGTGCTTCTTGTTTGATGTTTCTCCAATTCCATTCAGTGATTTTTGGAGTGCGATCAAAGAGAGGCAATGACACTCGAGCATAGTCCTTTACGAATCAACGATAGTGATTGTGTAAGCCTACAAATACTTGGACGTCCCAAAGTTTTGTGGATGTTGGCCAATCGAAGACCGCCTCCACCTTTTTGGGTCCATGGTGATTCGTCTGTCGCCGATGATATTTTCCGGAAACTCGATCGAACGGTGAACATGGTCGCACTTAAAGAGTTTTCAGAACAATTTCTCTCTTTGTATAACTTAAAAAACATCCTGGTGATGTCCATTGTGCTCCTTGGGGATACAGCTGTGCACCAGGATGTTGTCGAGGTGCACGTGAAGGTACGGACGGAACATGTTGTTCATTGTTACCATAAACGTCGCGGGGAAATTTGTGAGTCCAAACGACATGACTGTGAACTCGAAGTTTCCATATTTGGTACAGAATGCTGTCTTCTTCACATCCTTATAAGATATGAGGATCTGATGATAGCCGCTACATAGGTAGCGGCTATCATTTGATCCTCATGTCAATTTTGCCAAAAACAAAATGGGCCCCACAGAGTCAAAATGTTTGTCTACTCGTGGAAGAGGATAGCGGTTCTTGATGGTGATGTCGTTCAACACTTGGTAGCCCATGCACATCCATATTTTTCCAGTTTTCCTTTCCATGAAAAGTGTAGGTGCCACGTACAGTGACGTGAAAGGTCTGATGAATTCCTGACCGAAAATCTCGTCTAGCTCCTTCTTGAGTTTGATGAGCTCGTGATCGCTCATCTGATAGGTCCCCTTCACCATCGATATGCTGTCCAACTTTGGGTCTGTCTCATGAACGATGTCTCGCTCCGGAGGTAGCTCTTGGCGAAGCTTGCTGGGACAAACCCCTTCAAACTCCTCGATGAGTGTTGTAAATTCCTCTGGCACCGCTGCAAATTTCTCATGTGTCGAGACCGACGTCGTCGTCTCAGCAACTACGATCTCTCCCAGTTCCCCTGCCTCCACATGGACTATCCACGCTTGAGCTCCACATTTTAGGTACCTCTTGGCCATGTCCAGAGATACCGGTCGGTTTATTTTTGCTAGCCCATCCTTTGTTGCTTCCACCTCTACTACTTCCCATGACGGCCGGTGTGTCGTGGGTTGCTCGACTAGAGGCAGATGTCGTTTTCTGCCAACGGTGCTTACGTACACTGATTCGCTGCTCCAGTTTATCGACGGATTTTTTCGGTAAAGGAAATCTCATTGGAGGATGAGTTCTTGGTTGCTCATTGGACATGTTATCCAGAACTTTAAATCGTGCAAATGTCCGATTTGCAGTTGGAGAGGTTTACAAAATTGAAGGAGTTTTAGTTGTCCGTCAAAGGTCTTTCCTTCAAGCACTCCTGGTTTGGCCTGCAAACCTAGCTTCTGAACCAAGTCGTTGCTTACAAAGTTGTGAGAAGCTCCCCCATCCAGTAATGGCGGTACCGTTTCACAAATTTTACAATCCCTCGGTTGTTCTCGTAGTAGTGTGCTCGTCCTCATACCCCTCGTCAAACTTTACAATCTCAGGAACCCTTATCTGTGGTGATGTGAGCCACTCAGATGGGCGATAGGTCGGGGTTGAATTTTTTCAACCAGACAGGAGTCTCACTGTCTACTCTTGTCCCTTGCCGTTTCTTGAATCCTCATTTTTTCTCTGTGAGTTCCCCCCCTTTTGGTTTGCTGATGCCGTTTTTGACACTCGTGCAAGATATGGCCTGACTCACCATGAGTAGAGCTGAGCTATTGATGGCATTGTTGATGGCAACAATCTCCATCAAAGATGAGGTTTCCACCGATTGCGATTCTCCTCTACCACGATAAGAATTGTGGCTTTGGGATCGCCAACCATTGGATTCCTACATGCATCCGAGCGTTGTAGTCGGTGTTGTCAATGTGCTCTACTGTTGTGATCATTCAAAGAAGGTCATTATTCTGGATGTCAAAGATGGCGATTGCTCACCAAATATCTTGCTGGAGGTTGTTATTATAGTAGAAACACAGTCCGTCAGGGGTGAGGTTGTTGTCGATGATGATTTTACAGAAACATCGAGTGTACTCGGCCACGTTGGACTGATGATGTAAATGTTGGAGTATGTACCATGCTTCAAACGTCTCTTTTAGCTTCCTCAAATGAGCGAGAGTAGTGCACCTGAAGTCGCTCCATGCTTCTCGTGGCATGAGATGGTCCTGCCAGATTGGACTAATCTACTCCAGAGGTATTACGCTTGCGGTTGACGATGTGAGAGCGGTTGCCTGAGCCATTGCTTCGGCTCCGCCAATCTCTTGCTGCCATTGGATGGCCTTTAGATCGGACCACCAATGTAAAGTGGTGTCATACAAACGCAAGGTCATGTGGTTAGTTTTATTTTTTTTCATTGTTGACCCAAGCAGCGGTGAAGTACAAGTCTAATCTCATTGGTCACATCTTGACCGTCGGTCCCTTGGAGTTCATGGAATTGAACGGCTTGGGGAGTGCCGGACGAATCTAAGGTTCACTCTCTGTTAGCACTGCTTCGCGCGCACAAGAAATCTAAAGCTCCTCCATTGCCAAGTTGATTTGTTAGAGTAGATGAGTATTGAGGATCTTGTGTCTCGAAAGCTTTTGGTACAGGTCTTCGTTGATTCACGCTTGTCGGCCGGTGCCTCCCATCGTTCCATGTGTCGACCCGGCAGGCAATGGCAATGGCGAATAATTTGCCGAGCCCGAGGGGTCCATCACCGGGTTGGCTGTCGGATTCATCCACGTTGTGCCATCCACCGCGGAGGTTACCTCAAGTGTCTTGTTTACTTGGAGTGCATCGGTGTTTGCACACTGCTGATCCTCCATCGCTGGATTACTTGTCGAGGAGTGTTGCTTCTTGCCGTTTGTGCTCGCTCCATTCACTATTGTTCTTGTGAGGTTTACGATCTTTGGAATGGTGGAGATTCAATGAGGAATCGTGCGAGGTTGTCACCAAGTAGTTAATGCATCAGTTTTTCCTCCAGTGCCAATGCATGTGAGACCAAGTGCTACACCGGGTGGAACGTAGGTGGTTCACTGGGATGAAGTGCGATGGCTGTTGCTATTGCTGCTACTGAAGACACTGGGCCTGCTGTAGCAACAACCTAGGTGACTAAGTTGACTGCATTTGTAGCAAGAGGACCTTGATCAACCACTATTGTGGTGTAGGTCTTAATGGCTCTTCCTGTAGCAGTGCATGCAGGCGCACATGCAACACAAGCCTTTGTAGCGAAAATGGAGGCGAAGGTAGCGCTAGTGACCAGCGTCGCCTCCGAGACAAAAAGATTACTGGAAGGTGAAGATGAGGCAGCCTCAGGCCCAGATGAGATTGTAGAGGCAGGAACACGATGCAAGGAAGGCCGGTGTGCACCTGCAGGGGCTGGCCGAGCTGCACAACTGAAGGCTGCACATGTTTTACAGAAAACGGGTGAGCATTCATGTGATTGACGAGGATGTTGATCGCGTGGAGGTCCCGTGGTGCATTTTGTGGTGAAGGCGATTTGTCATATGCTGAATAACAGAGCACCACGTACTGTGCGGCATCCTCCCCCTTGTACTCCTTGGTTGGGTTGTAGTCCTTTCTTGGATAGTAGCTGGGGCTGCCACGGTGAAGACGCAACCACTGTTCATGCCCAGCCTTAGCCTCGTAGTAGGCGACCTCTTGTTTGATCGGATGGCATAGGTACCAGGCCGTAGGTGACGTAGGTATGGGTTTAGCATGCAAAGGAGAAGCCAGGATCCAGGATTTCTAGCTTTCCTGCTAGTCAGCTTCTCACAAAATTGTGGAGAAGCTACTACTACTGCTGTGGCAGTGGAGGGAAAGGTGCAGACACACTATGATTCCTGACTTGGCTGCCACTGCTACTCTAATTGCTGTGGCTATGGTAGTGTATGAGCAGGTATAGACGTAGCCTTATCTTGTGTTGTTGTGACAGCAGCCACTGCCCCCAATGCAATGAACACTATTGAGACACGATGCAGATGTACCGTGGATTGTGGATCCAAGTGCTACTGCCACTACAATGGCTGGTGCTATTGCTAAAACTGCGTGGGTACAGATGCACTGTCAGCTGCAAGTGCGGCTACCAGTTGTGATGATGATGCTTTTGATTCTTCTACTAAAACTGCCACCGTCAATACAAGAGCTGATATCGAGACACAGGTGCAGAAACTATGTGAGCTGCGGGCTACACTGATGTTGTAGCTTTGAGAGGCGTAGATGTACCTGCATTAATCGAGCGGCTGGCAACCGAGCCCATCCCAGACGATGCTCCATTGGGCATTGGTACACTCTAGAAGTTTACTGCCCAACGCCTGACCATCTGGTGGAGCGTACCGTGAAACAAGGACATCCATCATGCCGTTGTAGCTGCCACCACCACAGCGCTTCCCTCCTCTTTAGCTGTAGCCTCAACCTTGCACACATCGTCCTCATCCACAAAGAGTGCAGGGCCAACAATGTTGCGTCGATACCCCCTGCTCAAGGGCAGATGTAATCTCTTGGTTCCAACAGCGTGGCAATTGCTTCAGGCTGTAGAGAGCCTTTGGCAGCCGCCAAACCTTCTCAACGCCATCGGAGAATCCTGATGGCTGCACCATGTAAATCTTATCATCCAGACGTCCATGCAGGAACCTGTTGTTGACGTCCATTTTTTCCGGTTCCCAATCGTGGTGAGCGACCAGGCTGAGGAGTGCCCTTGTTGTAGTGTACCATCCAATGAGCGTAAACATCTCATCGAAATCCACAACAGGGATCTAGGAGAATCCATTTTCTGTGAGGCAGGCCTTGTGGTGGTCAATTGTGTCGTCAGGCTTTCGCTTCTGTCTGAAGACCCAGAGTGCGGAGATAAACTTTGTGCCCAAGCGGGAGACTTAGAAGCTTGTAGACGGCATGCTTGTCCAAAGCGTCAACCTCCTCATGCATAGCCTTCTCCCATGAACGAGCCTCTGTGGACTCACCTACCTCCCATACCGTTCTGGGTTCTGGTGGTAGGGTGACTGCCCCGACACTGGCGTGGCACTCGACAACACCGCCTGCCACAGTCGCCTTCATGGCACACTGGAACCCACTCACAATGAGGGAATACCCAAGATCAGTGTTGGGATGTAAACACTAGTTGCTAGTCCTAGGACTTTGAGCTCAGTGGGGTGAGGCGAGGACTCTGAAGATGTCTGAGTCGTGGAAGGGGCGGAGTGTGATGTCATAGTGCGAGAGGTACCACTGACATTAGGACGTGCAAGCGCATGCAGCCATCACCCACGGACAAATGGAGATACAGGTGCGATAGGTGGAGGTGCATTCAATATCATAGGCGTGACGACCACTAAGGCAAGGAAGGAAAAGGTAGAGAGACAAGAGATGACTCAGAGGAGACAGGAGATGACTCAGGAAAGGGAGATGGATAGTGGACTGGCCCAGGAGAGGAGAGAGCATAAGCCAACGAAGGCAAAAATTCTAGAAGTGGAGTGACTGGCCCAAGAAAATGAGGGACCGACCGACAGTGACGACGACGACAGTGGGAGCACAGAGACCAGGTGAGATACCGGAGAGGACGAAAGTCTAGGCAACAAGGGTAAGACTGATCCGGGAGGTTCTCCCCCCAGCCAAAAGAGCCAGGAGAGGGAGGATGGAGAGGCACGACATTCCAAATCACGAAGCAAAACCGACTCAAAGAACAGAGCATCATGCGACTTGAGGACACGGTGACGCTTGGGGTCCCAGAAGCGCCATGCTTTGGACTGAGCAGAGATTCCACGAAAGGGGCAAAGCCGACTGCAGGGAGATAACTTCCCATCACGAAAGTTGTGTGGAAGCCAGACGGCGATGAAGATGCTGCCCCACACCCGAGCAGGGCAGAGGTCGGCACGGCGCCCATGCCAACGTTCAAACAGAGTGACATATCGGGGAAGGGGACTGTGGGACACACAGTTCTAGACCCAGGTCATGTGACTCATCGCCTCAAAGGTGAAGAGGAGGGACAGACCGGACTCAGAGAGCACACGCTATGAGCAAGCGTGTGCTTCCACCGCTCAGACACCCCATTTTCTTGGTGAGTATAAGGGGCAGTGAGCTCGATGCGGATCCCACGGGACTAAAAAAGATGAGCGATGGAGCCATGAACTCACCACCGTGGTCCCTATGGAAGACACACAGTGACTGCTGACAAGCACATTCACAAGCTAAGTTTTGAGGACAGGACATACATCGCTCTTTTGATGAAGATCCAACGGTAAAGAGAGAAGTCATCAGTAAGGCAAAGGACATAATGTCCCTGTTCCCCAAGAAAGTCATGGGGCAATGATCTCATAACATCCGCATGATCAAGATCAAGGAAATGCGCGGAATGACTGTCAGAGGAGAAGAACGGGGAGCGGTGCATCTTGCCTTGAGCACAGTCAAGGCAATCATTAGAGCAAGGGAGCAGGAACAAGGCACGATCAAGGCCAACTGCCGGCTGGAGACGGAGCATGCTGGCGATGGCGTGAGTGTACACATGCCCAAGAGGACGAAGCAGCAGGCAAACATGCTCAGGCGAGAGCGAAGGAGCAACATGGATGAGTTCAACACTGGCAGGAGAAGAGACGGGAGCAAACAAAGGGACACAATATAGTCGCTCACAGTGTAGGCTACGAAGGACAGCACGGCCAATGGGACGCAGCGAGACTATGCCAACACCACGACTTGCAGTAAAATCCATGCCCTGCTCATCCAGGGTAGTGAAAAACAATAAGCTCACATCAAGAGAGGGCACGGACAACACATCCGGCAGGTACACGTTACCACTAGGACCAACAAAACACACGACACCCATACCCTGGACAGGGAGCATCTGACCAGAGCCAGTGCGGACAAATTGAACGGCGCCAACTAGACCAAGAGTAATAAATACGGTGCAGACGGAGGTCATGTGGTGGGTGGCCTTTCAAATCAAGGATCCAGAAGCCCCCAGACACATGAACGGGCAGCAGAAAACCACATATAGTGATAGTACCAACAGCCAGAACAGACGCGGAGAACTGGCCACAAGCGACAAGACAGCGAGGAAGAGTCACAGACTGCCACAACTCAATCCACGGAACGCATGCAGGCAGACTCTCATGAACACCCCCCAATGGGTCCCCACAAAAGACACTGCCACACGGACACACATGACCTTTGGACTGTGTAGTCACACTCTCACCTCTCTGATCGCGGAGGCGGAGCAGGTGAGTGAGAGACTGCTCGAGTTGGCGTTCACCCTTGGAGGCTGCTGGCATGGACGGCTGAGAGGAAACGGATGGAGCAGTGGTCGGGAGCAGCGACGAGTAGATGGGCGGATACCATGGCCGTGGTATGTAAGTGGAGGACAGGGATCCAGTGAAAGACGGGGTGCCGTAGGATAGTGGCCACCATCCAGGGATAAGGGAAGGAAGGAGCGAGGAAAGTCCCGGCAACGGGATGAGCGTGTGCCATCGAGGAGATGGAGCTAGTACGTGAGGTGGTGGATGAGACGAATGATGAAGAACCTATAGTGCGGGTCGTAGCCACCAGCGCACGTCGACAGGAGGAGCAGGGAAATTGGGAGCACTCTGCTCGCTCAAGTCACAATTCCAGTACAGGACGACGACCACCGGTACATGAGAGGAGTCATCCTTCTTCTTGTCTTTCCCTTTACCACCTTTGCTGCGGCCGTGTCTGCGGCCGTGTCTGCGGCCCTGTGCGGCATGTGCAACAGCTGTGAAAGTCAAGGCTGATGCGGAAGCGGAGGCGGTCGAGGGGGATGGAGAAGTAGAGGTGGTGAGACCAGCGATACCTGTGACAGTAGAGCGATGGAGACGTCTGTTCTCCAGGCTGGTCCACCAGACATTGAGGCGCTCAAAGACAAGGTCCCATAGGGCAACGACCCCACGTGGGGACTATGGGGGAACGGGCTGAGCGGCAAGACATACCTGGTTGTCAGCCTTGACCTCATGTAGAAGGTCAGAAAGCTCTGGGATCAGACCGTTCACAATAGTAAGAATGGCTAAAGCTGACCAGGCGCCACTTTGCCAAGCTCACAAAGGGGCTTGATGTCACGGGCCCAGCAGACGTCCGCAGCCTCATCTACGCTCATCAGCAAGGTGTTGTACTGGACAGTCAGCGTGCTTTGGACAGCCTGACCAATGACATTGGAGCGGTGTTGCAGGAATGCATAGGGAGCGATGGGGTTGGCAACGGTACGTGTGGCTGGATCGGCATTGTAGGTGCCGACATCATCAGTCAGGTGTTAAGGTGCAACTGTGATGAGAGCACGCACAATACGGCCAGAATCAGAGGGCACAGGCACAAAAGGAGGATTGGCAATAAGGTCATGTGGGAAGTAATATTCCCATAGCCCCTCTCCCTAAGCCCAGGCACTCAAGCGCACGTCCCACGTGGAGAAGACGAGACTAGGGTCAAGCACAGGTGGTTGGGAGTAAAATTTGCCTTGACGTGGTACAGGTGCAGTATGCTAGGAGGCAGCAGAAGCAAGGGAGCAAGACGAGGTGAATGTAGCACAGTTACAGGCAGTAGAGCCGGTGGTGGAAGACGCTATGGCAGGCGTTGTAGGGGCAGCAGGGAGGGATGCGGTAGGGAGATTTGTGGCAGGCAAGCGAGAAAGGACCAGCACAGTGACCTCATAAGCAAGCTTTACGTGATCATCAACTTGTGCTATAGGCACTCATCAGCAACACTTTGTTCTTCGCGAGCCGCACGCAGCTCACGCTACAGCTCGGCAATGACCGACTCATCGTCACGAGACATGGGGACAGACAACTCTGGCAGAAAAAAATATTGGCAGAGTTTTCCCCGTCCCAGTGGCCATGGGAAAGTCAAAGTAAGGGTGTGAAAGGTCTTCGCTGCGCTACATGATAGTCCGACCACAAAGAAGCACCCCGAGTATAGCAAGAGAAGATGGTGGAAGACAGTAACAAGACGTGGGATGTGCTATGCAAGTTGGTGAGAGGTAGAGAAGAGCGGTGGAATGTACGCACCTCCAGTGGCGGCAAGGACGGAGAATGAAATCAAGGGGATGACAAGACAAAACCCCCCTGACAGTGTGGCTGCGCTCAGGGCCGACAATGTTGCTATGGCGGAGATAATGGTGACGACCTTGAAACAGACTATGGACAGCTCTGTTGTCACCGTGATAACAACTATTGCCGTGGAGATGCGGATGGCCGACTCAACAAAGGCGATGGCGGAGGCGGCTGATGCAACTGTAGGGGCCACCTCAGTAGTGGCTGCTGCGAGTTGTTGAGCAAGGTCAGCTGCTGCTGCTGCCACCGACTCAAGTGCCACTGCAGTCTCTGTGTAAGCCTCAGTGGCACATCCAGTGGAGGTAGTATTGGGTGTACACGCCGCATGCACTGCTGTAGCAACAATGGCTGACGTCGAGGTTTCCGCATCGATCACACCTGCTACCATCCTAGAGAATGCGAGCAGGTACGGAATGGTGGAAAGGGACGTGCTTGCATCCGTATCAGCAGTGGGCTTGCTAGCTGAGGGAAACATTCTGCACTGGCTAGGGGCTGGGGAGTTTCTTATTGCTTCAGGATGGGGCTGTGCCGGCCTTGGCTATGCATTGGCGTGCGATGCTGTAGACTCGATGTCGCTAGTGTACCGCCGCCGAGAGTGGCGTAGCGACTCGCGATTGTTGTAGTAGGAACCGACAAGGTCAGTGCGAGACTGCTCTGATTGTGCCATGTTGGAAGTTCTACAGCACCTGACGCTCCTGTCACCGTCGCTGATAACATTGATGTAAGTGTTGGTGCAGCTGCTAGTGCCATTGTTGCTGCTGCCGCTGTTGTCTCTGTTGCTTTTGCTATAGTGGGTGCAATGCTGCTGCTACAAGTGCGGCGGTGGCTGCTGCTGCTAAGGCTGCCATTACTACTGAGGCGGCTATGGTGGCGGTGTTGTTGTCGCAACAACTGCTGCTACTGGTGCCACTACAGCTAATGTTGCGGATGGTGCAGCAGCTGTGGCTGCCGATACCTATGTTGCCGCTACTAATGCAATGCTGCTTTTGTCGCCTAGGCAGACACAACAATGGCGACAGCTGCTGGTTAATGTAGCTGGTGCAGCTGTCGGCTGCCCTCCTGCGAGCCTATGCTGCTGTTGCTGCTCCAGTAGTGGCAATGCCGTAGTTGATTGAACTGGCAACAAGGTGGCTGCAGCAATGCCATTGCCGCTGCTGTGGAGGTGGACGGACAGAGGTGGTGCCGCCCCTTCCATTATCCTTCTTGTTGTCGTTGCTGCTGCTGAAGCAGGTGACGGCTTTTGTGTTGCCTATGCCACTAATGTTTTTTAAGTGGTTGCACTGCTGTAGCGACCTATGCTGACAACACAGTGGATGAAGCGATGCTCTTGCCGTTGCTGTCAAGATGTGCGGAGGAAGGTGGCGGTGCACCTGCCTCTCTCCTCTCGCCACTGTGCACATTCTCCCAGTGCAAGAGGGCAGGAGGTGGCTACTCCCTGGTGCGTAAAGGGAGGGGACTGCAAATCTGAGAAGTGGTGGTGATCCACGCGCTGCAGTCACTGTGGCTTCAGAGGGCCACGTCAGCAGGCTGCAGCACTGTGTTGCTGCAATCTAGTTGCTGCTGCAGCAAGACAGCTGCAGCAAAGGCAATGGAGGAGCTGAAGCGGCCACGGATCTCGTGACGATGCCACGAGGCACCAACCTTACACGCGTGATCAAAGTTTCCTTGCTGCTTTGATACCAGTGGGGAACACTGAGGGGTGCAAGGGAATGTGTCAATGGGATGAGAGGTACACACATAGCAAGGTCCGGAGGATAGCCATGGATGTCGGTCACTTAGACAAGAAAACGACGGGGACAAGAAACTGAGTCACGCCATGGAGACGTGCATGGGTTGAGCATCCCGACCGTCAGGTGGAAGCGAGCCCACCTTCGACCGTCGGGTCTTGCTCACGACGTGATCTGCCCCAAACCTCTTGGAACCATTTTCACGGTAGTGCTATGGCTAAAAATCCGGAAGCAATCTGCCTTGGGGGTTCAACCCAAGCTACCTCACGCAACAAGTATCCCCCCTCCAAATCCACAGATTTTCACAAGTATCATCCACAGGGCATAGTGAAATGCATGCAAATGTGATGCACAAAATTTGACATAAACGTAGCCTGTCCTTCCATGACGGCCTGGAAACAACCTGTCAGTAACCCGTCCATCAAGCTCCCATCTTCTCTACGACCACCGACGCGCCAACACCTGACGATGGGACGTCGCCATATGTCACGAAACTCGTCAGTCACCTTCACGAGTGAGATGTGTGCAGCAAGCCCAGATTTCTGTAGGCAGTGACAGATGGCCAGCATAAGCACTCTAACACGCAAGGGTTGCTCATGCTAGAGCCATGGAGACGGGAGCGACAAGAGGTTAGAAACAACCTTGAGGCTAAAGCTCAGAGAAACACAAGTAAGTGAGGAAGGAGCGAGCGAAGTGGTAAGTGCCAGTTGACCGGGCCACCCACACAAGACTCTCGACGTGGAGACCGGATGCCACCCAGGGATTGAACCTGACCCTGGAGCGAGCGAGCTCCAGGCGGTTTCTCACACGCTGGTATGAACTGGACGTGTGGACCCGAGGGATCAGCAACCTGGCTCACTAAGCTAAAAGCATGAAAATGAGCAAAACTCAACCACGTTGACTACGAGCGTATGTGGTACATTCACTCCCAAGTACTTTTATCATGTGAGAACTAGCCATCACACACTGAAAACTTTAAGCATGCTCTCAGATAAGACTGAGCACGACTGAGCTCGTGCCAATCTTGCACCAGGCTGAGATGCCAATGATGCATGGCCCACAACGTGTGCGCCTTGAGCTTCATGTCCGCTTAGTCATCTACAATGGCGATGTGCGTGATTGGATGGAGTCAAGAGGTCACTTACATGTCTCACAGTTACAACCAAGACTCTCCCATGACCCACAGATGAACAGTCCACACACCACATAGAGAGTAACAGTACAGGCAACACACAGAGAGTGGTCACATCAACCAGGAGCATCGTGTGTTTGTAACAGGCCAACTGCATGCACGGCTGCCTTGAAAATTCCGTAAGCTTTGATGAGAAATGTTGCACGCTACTGACGAATGGCGACCCGGACAACCTGAACTTCTCATGCGGCAATGCACTCGCGAACGAAGTGATGCTAAGTGTTGATGTGCTTATTGCGCGAGTGATGCATGCCATCATGCTCAGAGATTGCCTTGGTGCTTTGATTATCATAGCACAGTGTGACGTAGCAAATGGACACATGAAGCTACTACAGTAGGCAAAAAAACCACACACTCACACGTACCTGCTCCAAGCGCAATGTACTTAGCTTCACAGGAGCTACGAGCAATGCATCCATGCTTCCTACTCTTCCAAGAGACTATAGTCACATCCACAAGAAAGATGTAGCCAGTGCAACTACGTGCATCCGTTTCATGAGCCCAATCACTGTTAGTGTATTCGTCAACAACCACATAAGGCTACGATCTATAGCACAGTCCTACTCGTGCAATGGACAGTGCATATCGGATGACACACAGTGCTGCCTCGAGATGCCACTAGCAGGCTGCTGAGACAACTGAGCAAGAAAGATGACAAAGAAGGCCATGTCTGCCCAAGTGGTGGTGGCGAGATACATCAGGGACCCAATCACACTGCGGTAATCGGTGACATCGACGGGCTCTCCTAGCTGAGACGAGTCAAGTGAATTCAGCAGACGCTGACCAGCAGGAGTCATGGATGTGGATGCAATGGGAGTATCAGCCAGGAATGAGGCAAAGCACTCTCCCGAGATGCGAATGTAAGTAGCCGGGTGTAGGTGCAGAGTGCGGCGCTGATGGTCATGCTCACGCTCCATGCCAAGGAACACTCGAGCCAGGCCAAGGTCTTTCATCTTGTAGGTGGACTGCAGGAGAATCTTCACCGACTGCACTGCCGTAGAACTTGGTGACGCAATGAGAAGATCATCCACGTAGACCAGGATGGCCACTAAGGGCTGTGAGGGTGGACTCAAGAAGCATTCTGAGTCAACAGTGCTACGACAGTATCCTCCTCTCTTTAGTGTGGAGATCTCCTTGTTCCAATAGCGGGGGGAATTTTTGAGCCCGTAAAGGGCCTTACGCAGCCGCCAAACCTTGTTCATGCCATCAGTTAAGCATGGGGGCTGCACCATGTAGATCTCCTTGTCGAGTCGTTCATGTAAGAATGTATTGTTGACATCCATCTGCTCTAGTTCCCAATCATGCTCGGCAACCAGACTGAGGAGAGCTCTTGCCGTGGTGTATCATCCAACTGGGACAAATGTCTCATCAAAGTAGATGCTTGGAACCTGGGAGAATCCCTTGGCGGTGAGGTGGGCCTTATACCTGACAATCCTATCGTCAGGTTTTTGCTTGTACCAAAGAACCTAGCGAGTTGAAATGGCCTTGCGACCTGGTGGGAGATCGACAAGCTCAAAGACCTCATGTTCCTTGAGGGTGGTGAGCTCCTCATGCATAGCCTTTTTCCAAAAATCAGCGTCAGCTGCCTCCCTTGCCTGTCGTACAGTAGTGGGCTCTTGTGGGAGTCGGGGGAGTCCACTCGCTGCAAAACAGGCAACAATGTAAAAGGCAACAGGTGCCTCAAGGGCACTATGAAACTCGTGAGCTACGAGTGCATATCCCATATCTGAATTGGGATAGACCACACTAAAAACAAGACCAAATGCGTCCAGTTTAGTAGGTTTGGCAGCGGACTCAGCTGTAATGGAGGATGCACTGGAGCGAGTGGGACACTAGGAAGGCTGGGTGGTCTGTGAGGTAGAATGCGCCGGAAGGGGGCGGAGTCTTCCTCTACGGGTATACGGCTCTGGCACGACTGAAGGGGCATCAATGATACGAGGAGGTTCTGTCTCACCAACGGATGCAGAGGGCTACAAAGCAGGCATCGGAGGGGAGTCGGGGATGACACGTGGGGGAGACTGTGTTGGGGTGTCAGCGGATGCTGGAGTAGCGCTAAGAGGCGCTGATGCAGACTTAGAGGAGACAAAGGGAGAAGGTGAGGTGTTGGGAATCATGTCAGGCAGAGAAGAGGGAGAGAGACAAAGAGAACAAGGGACTTCAAAGGAGGAAAGGACATCAGAGAAATAGGGGATCATAGTGGAGGACGGGAATGAACTAGAGAGAGATGGCGGAGTCCCTGCGAGATCGGAGGCTGAGACGGACCCACCTCCTCCAAGCCGACGGAGAGAGGACAGGGAAGAGGATGGAGCAACACACGACAGGTCACGAGGAAAGACGTCTTCAAAGAAGAGAGTGTCACGGGACTCGACAACACGGGTCTGGTCGGGGTTCCAAAAGCGCCAAGCTTTGGACAAGACAGAGACACCGAGAAAGGTACAATGATGTGCACGAGGACTGAGTTTGCCGTCGCGAAGGTCCTCGGAGAGCCAGACAGCAACGACACAGCCCAAGACACTAGCAAGGCGAAGGTCGGCGCGACGACCAAACCAATGTTCAAACGAGGTGACATGACGAGGGAGAGGACCATGGGGAACACGGTTCCAAATCCACGTCATGTAGGACATGGCCTCAAAAGAGAAGAGAGGAGGAAGGTCAGAGGTACTAAGAAGAGTGTGGACACCATCAATGAGGGTCCTGTTCCAGCATTCAGAGACGTCGTTTTGCTGGGGTGTGTACATGGTCATGGCCTCAATGCACACTCCGTGAGACGTGAGGATGCGGGTAGTAGGTCCCATGAATTCACCACCACGGTCACAACGAAAGACACGGAGGCGGCGTCCACAGGCGACTTCAGCCTGTGGAAGCCAAAACTCAAGAGTGGAGCCGACGTCACTCTTTTTCTTGAGAGCAAAGACCCAGCACATGGGCAAAAATTCATCAGTGAGACAAAGAATGTAACGACCAGCCTTCCCAAGAAAGTCATGAGAAAGAGGTCCTATGACATCAGCAGGCAGGGGATCGAGGGGGAGGGACACACAAGATTTAGAGGTGGAAAAAGGAGACCGATCTCGTCTTGTCTTGAGTGCAGTCAAGACAATTAGGGGACCAAGGAGCAGGGAAGGTAGTAGCATCAAGACCATCTGCGCGAATCACACAAAGCAAGGTATCAATGGCACTAGTGTGTATGTGGCACAAGCGGCGTTGTTGTAGCTGCGTGTGTGTAGGAGAGAGAGGAGAGAGAGAGAGAGAGAGAGAGAGAGAGACAGAGAGAGAGAGAGAGAGAGAGAGAGAGAGCAATGTGCACATGGGGAGCAATTACAGGTTCGGGTGCAAAGAT
>SZWC01002449.1:168643-181405 GCA_023375785.1 Penium margaritaceum | reverse complement strand
GGAGAGAGAGAGAGAGAGAGAGAGAGAGAGAGACAGAGAGAGAGAGAGAGAGAGAGAGAGAGAGAGCAATGTGCACATGGGGAGCAATTACAGGTTCGGGTGCAAAGATAGGAACACGAAACAAGCGGTCACAACATTTTCCCTGTAGCAAGATGCGACTAGAGGTACGATGAGAGACGGAGGCAACACCGTGACTAGAGGAGAAATCCATGCCTTGGTCATCAAGCGTCGTGACAGAGAGAAGACTCAACTCAAGCGATGGAACATACAGGACGTCGGGCAAGAATAGTTCTCCTCCTAGGCCTACAAAGCGCAAGACACCAATCCCAAAAGCAGGAAGCAGCTGTCCAGAGCCGGTGCACACAAAGTGAACAGAGCCAATAGGACCAAGAGAGACAAAGAACAAACTTGATGAGGTCATATGATGGGTGGCTCCGGAGTCAAGGATCCAGAAGCCACTCGACACACGAACAGGAGAGGGGTCACGACTCACAGCGACAAGGGCACTGCAGGAGGAAAGATGTTGACCACATGCAGTAAGATAGTGGGGCAAGCGACTAGACTCTCACTCCTCAATCCACGAGACATCGGTAGGGTGACATCAGGGAACATGACTGGACGTAGGACCACACAACTCCCCATCAATGACACAGGCAAGTGACTCTGACCCAAAGTATCGACTCTCACCTCCCTGATCATGAAGGTAATGTTGGTAGACGGCGTGGGAGAGGGCAGCGTCCAACTCGCGCTCGTCCTGAGATGGGTCCGGGGTGATGACAACCCCGGAAGGGGGACGCTGGGGTGGGTGCATGGGAGATGCCCAGGTGGGAGGTGAATAAGAACCCAAAGGGGGGCCATAGTAGACTAGCCCCCATACACTGGGGGCCATCCCCAGGGATAAGGTAGCAGCGACAGGATCGTAGCTATGTCATAGGCGGTAGCGTCGACAGCAACGGAGGAGATGTGGCTGGCAAGAGTTGTGGAGGTGGTGGCGCGAGAAGAGGTCACAGTGGTGCCGGAAGAGCACGCCAAATGCACCCGTATGGACGATGCAAGGTGCTGGTTGTCGGATGAATTTGGAAACTTCGGTGAAGAGTGCCCGGTTGTGCCACAGTTCCAGCATGTGACAGTGCTCGGGGAGGATGCGGACGATTTGGTGTCGCTGGAGGTCTTCCCTTTGCCCCGACCGGTTTACCCGCCTGCACCAGAGCCTCCGGTGCCTTTCCCTCTCCCCTTCCCATGGCCGCCCCCCCTCCACCTTGACTGAGGAGGGATGTGGCCGAGGTGGAGGGAGAGGACGAGGAGGTGGAGGAAGAAGAAGTGGTGGGGAGAGCTGTGGTGGCAGCTGTATCGGCCGTACGGTGGATGCGCATGTTTTGGAGGACGTTCCACCAGTCAGTGAGGTGCTAGGCAGTGAAATCCCAGAGTGTCCCTATGCTGGATGGGGCATCGGCAGGGACAGGCTCAGAGGCTAGACGCTCGAGCTCAGATGCTTTCACCTCCCTGAATTTTTCAAAAAGTTCAAGGATGAGGCCGTTGACAATGGAGAGACCGGCAAGATTTTTTCCAGGTGCCGCTTTGCCTAGAACGCACAAAAGACGGAGACTATGAGCCCAATATGCGTCCGTAGTCTCATCAGCACGCATGTAAAGCATGTTCAACTGGATAGTGAGTACACTTTGTGCTTCATGTCTCGTGACAGTAGTGCGACACTTGATGAGTGCATAAGCGTCAACAGGGTCAGTAGGCGTGCGGCGGGCTGTGTCAGCATTGTAGGAACCGATTTCATCAGTGAGGGTATCAGGCCTAGCACGGATGAGGGCACGTATAACACGAGCAGACTCAGCGTCTCTGGACACAAAGGGAGGATTTACAGAGGGATTTGGCTCGTGATAGTACTCCCATAGTTGTTCGCCCTGTGCCCAGGCACTGAACCGAATCTCCCAAGAACCGAAGATGAGGGTGGAGGCAAAGTGTGGTGGAGCGAAGTCAAAGTCAGGTTTGCACTGCACAGGCTGTGCGAGGGCTTTGGCAGCAGCAGCACCTGCGGTGGCTGCGACAACAAGGGGGTCGGACATGAGAGTGCCAGTATCATTTGATGCTGAATCAGGTGAGGTGGAGAAAGCAGCAGCAATGCCAGCAGCAGTGGACGCAGAGGGCGTGGAGCGGAGTGCAGGCTGCAAGCGATTAAGGACAAGATCAGCGATGTGGTCGGCGAAGGTTTCCTGGTCGCCCTGTTTAACGTGTAGATTTTTTTCTGCAGTCCGCTGTTCAGTGAGAGGTGCCTGGAAAGCTGCTTGCTCTTGTCACAGCTCTTCCTAAAGTGCGGCATACTGGTCATCATCAACTGGCATTGTGAGACTCCAACCTGCTTTGGCAGAGTTTCCCCTATCCCAGTGAGCGTGGGAGTGTAAGATGGGTGTGGCTCGACAGGTCACTGTTGCATAGCAATGAAGCTAGACGCACGCACACGGCCATGGAGGAGAGGGGAGGAGAGAAAGAGCAAAACAACCACGAGGCAGGCAGGCATAAGCTCACAAGAGCTAATGTCTCAGGCCAAAAAGGGATGGAAGTGTAGCTGCTGCTAAGGTAGTGATGACTGCCAAAGAGGAGGAGATGGAGACGATGAGGCAGGCGACTCCAGCAAGGGCAACCGTTGCAGCTGTAACAAGGATGCGAACCTGATGCCCTAAACATGACGACTCAGCAACAGAGGATTCCTGATTCGTAGAAGTCTGGATGCAGACAACGGCATTGGAGAGAGAAGTGGAAGTTGATGCTGCTGCTGTTGCCATAGAATTTACAGCAGCTGCAATCTGCGTGGCGATGCTGACTGTTGCGGCTGCGAGAGATCCTTGGTTCACGGCGGCAACGGTGTAGGTTTCAACAGCCCTACCAGCAGAAGTTCTGGCTGGTATAGGAGTAGCATGTGCTGTGGTAGCAAATGTGGAAGCAACAACAGCGCTAGAGACAGGGGTCGCTTCCAGAATATTAAAAATGCCATGGAGCTCAGCAGATGAAACGGCTGCCTGGGAGGTAGCGGGGGATGCGGCACAACGTGAAGCAGTGTGTCTGCAAATTGCCTCTGTTGGCACTATTGGTGCTGCTGGTGCCGCCAGTGTCGCTCCAATAGGGACGGTACACTGACTCTGTTGCCGTGTCCTACGGGAAATGGGAGAGCTTACATGTCATGGAGGATGACATCGCTTGCGTTGAGGATCCGTGGCTGGTGTGTTCTGCACGGTTGGCGAGTCATCAGAGGCAGATTGACAATAGGCGGCGTACTTGGCAGCGTCGGCGCGACACTCGTGGTCAGCTGGATCGTAGTCCTCACCAGGGTGATACCCTAGGCTCTCACATTGGCTGCGTGATCACACCTCCAACCCCACCTCTTCCGCCAACTCTTCGTGGCGTGCGATTGCCTCATCAATGCGTGCACGTTGATGCCAGCCCCTCAAAGAGGTGGGGACTGGATCAGTGCTAGGCGGTGAAGCCAGAGTTCCGAATCACGCCATAGACGCAGCTGCTGCTGCTGCTACTGCTACAGGGAAAGGAGTAATGGGCTATACCTCGTGTCAACAAGTGCCCGTGCCATGGATGTCATTTGTTTTTTTCCTGGTTCTGCCACTAGAGAGTGGTCGGATGTCTGATCTGATTACAGATTTGGCTCCCTGGATTTTGCCATGAGGTCTCCAGCTTTCAGTTGCTCGATTTGGTTCAAAATTCAGAAAGTTAGCCCCATCCAAAGTTCGGATGGTAGGTGGATGGAATCTGGGTGTCCATCATTGGTGACGGGATAAATCCACCACCAGTGGTCCAAAAACGACTTCAATGAGCTCCAAAGGCACATGTGCCATAAAGGAAGGGACGTGGGAGGTCTCCTGGACCAGGGCGAGCCTCCCCCCACGTTGAAGGAAAGGAAGGACGCTTCGACAGGCCACCGTCGAAGCGCCTCCCGTCACTCCCGTTCGTGGGCATCGTGGGCGGCTCCACCATGGGTTACTTTAATGGGCGTAGCAGGGGCTCTACTGCTCCATTTTGGGCATGCTTTGATGCGTTGGAAAGCTCAGATCTTAGGCTGTAAGAATCTGATGTAATCTCACCAAAATAACTAAAACATTAACAGTCTTCAGCTCTTCTCAGTTTCCGCAACTTGCGTACTGCCAGAATTCTGCTCTCTTGGTGTTGTGGCGACACAAAGCACACACCTCCCTTGGAAGTCTCTTTGCACCAAGCAGCTGTGGACACTCAGGTGGATCAGATTATGCCAGGACACATTCCTGACAAAGGGTTATGGGCCTATAGCCCTGATCTGCCTGCCAAAACATTCACGGCTTCCGCAACGCACGGGTGTGTCGCTCCGGCGACTTCGCCATTGCAGTTTGAGACTGTCCATAGTAAAAGTTCAACATTGCGCAGAAGACAGAGTCCTCGCACATCGAAAAGTACATGGACAGCCCTAGATTTGGACTGTGGTGGTCGCATTTTGTGATCCACCTTGTGCATAAGGTGTTGGTGAACCTTATAAAGGGCACGGAGGTTCAAGGTGCGAGCGCAACGGATGAGGAGAAGACGGCCTTTGCGAAGAAGAACACGGAGGCGCTGATGCTCTTGTTGTCAGCGATGTACGAAACTCGATGGGGCTATATCCATGGCTGCGCTTTGGCGGCAGATGCGTTGAAGAAGCTCTGCTCCATCCACCAATCAACATTCCTAGCCAACAAGATCTTCACAATGAAGCGACTCTTGATGGTGAGAATCGAGGAGGGTGAGGACGTCATTTCTGCATTGCAGCAGATCTAGTCTCTAGGCTCGCAATGCAATGATCTGGGGTGGAAGATTGACACGAAGATGTAAGGGGTGGAACTCCTCATGGCTCTACACCAAGTCTGCCAAGTCCATGGTGGTCGCCAACTACAAGGTCAAACCTCCAGCCGGCCAAGGTGATGTGGACGTGGAAGTGGTGGTTGGTGCTAAAAAGGTGTAGCGTGTTGTCCAAAACGTGCAAGATGTCCCCGGCCTGGCTGACATTTTTAGTGTAAGCCGCTTGACAGACAAGGGCTATGAAGTGCTCTTCTGTAGGAAAGGTGCAGTCGTGCAGATGGACGGTGGCAGGGAGGTCATGCTTGAAGCAAAGCGCAAGGGAGGCCTCTACATTGTTGAGTCAAAGGTCATCCCCTCGGTAGCAGACGTAGCAGACTCGCCAGTACGCTTCGTCAACCTCACAAAAGGTGGGGGAGCAGACCTGTAGCTGTGGCATCAATGGTTGGGGCACTTGTCGCCTGTAGTCGTGTAGGAGATGGCAAAGTGCGACATGGTTCACGGCCTCAACATCACCGGTGCTGCGGACGCAGCAGTAGATTCCTCAGAGCACAAGTGTGAGCCTTGCATCGTGGGCAAGGCGAAGCGCAAGCCATTTGAAGACGGACAACGGTGGGCCAAGAACCTGCTTGAGGTCAAGCACGATGATGTGTACGGACCGATGAAGATGCCATCCAATGGGGGCGCACGGTACTTTGTCACCTTCGTCGAAGATTTAAGCAGAAAACTCTACTTCATGAAGCTGAAAAGTGAGGTGCTAGACGGGCTAAAGAAGTACGTCGCAGTGGTGGAGAGACAGACTGGTCGCAAGGTTAGAGCGATACGGAGCGAAAGTGGTGGCAATTACGTGGGCTGTAGAGGGTGGCTGAAGTAGCAGGGGATTGAGTGGCAGCCGACCACTCCGTACACACCTCAATTTAATGGCATGGCAGAGCGTGAAAATTAGACGCTATTCATAATGGCGCGGAAAATGCTCGTGGACGCTAAACTGCCACGGAGCCTATGGACCGAGGCCATGAGCACGGCGTGCTACATCACCAACCTCACCCCAACGGCAGTGTTGAAGGGGAAGGGTGGCTGGAAGACGCCGCAAGAGGCGTGGAGTGGGTGTAAACCAAGTGTGGCGCACCTGAAGGCGTTCGGGTGCAAGGCGCATGCGTTGGTACGGGTCGCGCAAAGAAAAGACTCCAAACTAGATCCACGTGCAAAGGCGTACGTATTCGTTGAGTACGAGAGTTTGCTCAAGGCGTATCGCCTCTTCAACCCAAAAGCGTAGGATGTCATCACTAGCCACGACGTCACGTTTGATGAGCAGCAGAGCTACTACAGCACCAGCAAAAACATCGTCGCAACGCACTCTCCAAAGCAGGAGGAACGCTTCCAACTCCTTGAATGTGAGGAGGAGCCGGCGGCTACAGAGGTCGATGCCTCGAAGGACGATGGTGCTGGAGCGCAGCAGGACAACGCAGCAGGTGCAGATGCTACTGGAGCATAAGATGCAGCATCCGACACGGGGGAGCCTGCTGCCGAGGACAACGTTGTAGCAGAGCAGTAGCAAGACCAGCAGCCGGCATTGCCAAGGTCGCCGCGTCACAGCCGAAGGCAGCAAAATGCGGCGAAGTGGTACGACGTGAGCACATGCTGCTGGGTCGGCATGGCGCGGTGCATGATGGCAGCCGCAACGGAGCCAACGACCATGAAAGAGGTGCTTGCATGGCCTAACGGGCAGCAGTGGAGCAAAGCAATAAAATCTGAGCTGGTGGATCGGCCTGAGGGGGCGAAGGTGATCAGCTCTAAGTGGGTGTTCAAGGTGAAGCTCACCAACGACAGCAAGGTGGAGAAGTATAAGGTGCGGCTGGTGGCGAAGGAGTACGCGCAGCAGAAAGGCAAACACTATGATGAGACGTTTGCGCCCGTTGCTAAGTTCACAAGAATCCGGACGATCGTCGCGGTGGCAGCCACAAAGGACATGGAGATTCACCAAATGGATGTTAAAACGGCATTCCTGAGTGACATCATCGACAAGGAGATTTACCTTGAGGTGCTGGAGGGGGTGGACGCGCCGGAAGGCAAGGTGTGCAAGCTATGGAAGGCCTTGTATGGGCTAAAACAGGTGCCTAGGTGCTGGTAACAGCAGATGGACGGCTACATGGCGGATCTCGGCTTCAAGCGTTGTGAGTCAGACCACAGCATGTACATGCGACGCAACAAGGGACTCCATCAGATTTTTGCACTCTACTTGGAAAATCTGATCCTATGTTCATCAGATCTGGTGGCTTTGCAGGAGCTCAAGGAGTAGCTAAGAAGCATATTTAAGATGACGGACATGGAGGAGCTGGAGTACAACTTCGGGTGAGCATCACGCGGAACCAGAGGGTACGCACGCTTGAGCTGGAACAGGCCAAGTATGTGGCGGAGTTCCTGAAGCAGTCCCGCATGGAGGACTGCAAACCAGTGGGCAGTCTTGTCTCCACGAGCTGTGAGCTGAGTGCGGTGATGGCGCCGCAAACAAAAGAGGATAAGGAGGACATGGCAAAGGTACCCTACCAATCTGTGATGGGGAGCCTGATGTATACCATGGTGGCGACTCGGCCAGACTTGGCCTACACGATGGATCAGGTGAGCAAGTACGTGGCCAACCCTGGGCCACTATACTGGACGGCGGTGAAGCGCATCCGCCGGTATATGCAGGCAACGCGGCATGCGCACCTGAAGTATGATGGAAAGGGGAAGTCAGATCCCTTACGACTGGTCTGCTATACTGACGTGGACTACGCCGGCGATGTGGAAAAGAAGAGGTCCACATCTTGCTATGTGTTTTTCCTTGCAGGTGCAGCGGTCTCGTGGTGCAACAGGAAGCAGGAATGTGTCGACATCGCTCTGGCCAAGGCGGTTAAGGAAGCAGTGTGGCTCCGCAGATTGCTGGGGGAGCTGGGCGTGCCACATTAGGAGCCTACGGTGTTCCAAGAGGACAACAATGGCTCCATCTCCCTGACCAACAACCTGACGCAGTACAGGAGGATGAAGCACATCGGTGTGCGCTACCACTATGCGCGCGACATGGTGGAGAAGGGACAGGTTGTGCTACAGCATTGCAGCACAAAGTACATGCTTGCGGATTGCTTGACCAAGGTGTAGCTCCAGGATCGGTACGTCATCAACCTTGCAGGGCTTGGGTTGACAAGTTGTGAAGGGCTTGAAGGCATAGAAGTAGACGAGCAAGAGTAAGCATGAAGCATACGGCATGGAAGGTGCACGGGGGTGACTTTAAAAAAGTGCCACTGCCATTGATGCCGTATGTCGTTTTCCTGAATCTGCCACTGGAGATTGGTTGGATGTCTGATATGATTACAAATTTTGAATCCTTGGATTTTTCCATACGGTTTTGAGCTTTCATTTGCTTGATTTGTTTTAGAATCCAGAAAGTTAGCCCCATCCGAAGTTCTGATTGAAGGTGGGTAGAATCTTGGTGTCCGTCATTGGTGACGGGATAATTCCACCACCAGTGGTCCGAGTTCGACTTCAATGAGCTCCAAAGGCACATGGGCCATAAAGGAAGGGAATTGGGAGGTCTCCTGGACCAGGGTGAGCCTCCCCCCACGTTGAAGGAAAGGAAGGGCGCTTCGACAGGCCACCGTCGAAGCGCCTCCGTCACTCCCGTTCGTGGGCATGGTGGGCGGCTCCACCATGGGTTACTTCAATGGCCGTAGCAGGGGCTGTACTTCTCCATTTTGGGCATGCTTGAATGTGTTGGAAAGCTCAGATCACATGCTATAAGAATTTGATGTAATCTCACCAAAATAACTAATGGTCTTCAGCCCTTCTCACCTTCTGCAACCTGCATTCTGCCAGAATTCTGCTCCCTTGGTGTTGTGGCGACCCAAAGCACACAGCTCCCTTGGAATTCTCTTTGCACTTAGCACCCGTGGACACTTAGGTGGATCAGAGCATGCCAGGACACATTCTTGACACCTTGGTGGTCTGCAGAGCTGAGGTGTACTCAAGTTGCATGGTAGAGAACCGGGAAAGGAATGCAGCCAAGAGATGTGTGGCAGTTGAGACTATAAGGCAGCAAGGCAGCACAGGGCCGCGGTATCAGCTGTGGTGTTGAGCACCAGAGAGGGAGAGGTGCTGCCAATGAATGGAAGAGCAGAAGAAGTAGCGGGCACATCAAGACAAGGCTACAGAGAGCTGCACTTTGCAAGGTACGAGCAGTGAAATATAGCGGCTGGAGAAGCGCGCTGAGATGAGAGACGCGGAGAAGCCAAGAATGTGCAGCAACCAGGACGATTTGGCGAGAAACTGCGGGCAGAGGGCCGCGAGCTTTGGGCTGAGTGGCGGGAGAGGCACCGGGCAGCAAAGAGATGCGGGGTAGCTGAGATTGAGGGGCAGACGAGAGCGAGTTGTCGACTGCTACGAGCTGCGAACTGCGGGCTGTGAGGTTGTGTGACAGAATATGTGCTGGTCAGCTAAGATGCACGGAGTAGTTGGGACTGAGTGGTGGGAGAGTCGCCGAGTAGCCAAGATGTGAGGAGAAGCTGGGACTGCGGAGCAGCAAGGAGTGAGCCGTAGACGTCGACGAGCTGCGAGCTGAACGGCAGAAATGATCCCGGGTAGTAGCAAAGTGCGGTGTAGCCTAACAATGATGCAACTCTCCTAGTGGGTGAAAGAGTGCCGGCACGCGGGTTGGCCCATAGGAAATGGATCGACGAAGAGGAGAGGTTTTCCCTCCTTGCTCTCATACCAGTAGGCAGTGAAACATGGCCAGCATAAGCACTCTAATACGCAAGGGTCGCTCACGCTGGAGCCATGGCGACGAGAGCGACAAGAGGTTAGAAACAACATTGAGGCTAAAGCTCAGAGAGAAACACGTGTAAGTGAGTAAGGAGTGAGCGAAGTGGTAATTGCCAGTTGACCGGGCCACCCACGCGAGACTCTCGACGTGGGGCCCGGACGCCACCCAGGGATCGAACCTGACCCTGGGGCGAGCGAGCTCCAGGCGGTTTCAACTAGAAACTAGTCTAGAGCGGCTGGTTGGGTTGCAGCAAGGTTGGACTAGGCATTGTCCCACGTTCGTTGCTTTGCACTGCTGCCCCCTTCTAGTTGCTTTGAGACTGTCAAAGAAAAACTGCACACTGAGGAGTCAGTACCAGAAAGGCAGAAAAAAATGAGAAATGTGTGATTAGCAACTAAGAATGAACAACAATGGGAGACCCCTCCAAGAGCTAGCTCTACCTCAGCTCTGTAAAGCTTGTTTCTCAGCTTATCAACCAATCAGAATGTAACAGCCCGAGGTTATTTTGCGAATAACTATGGAACCAAAACGAAGGCCCTCAGACTAGTCAGTCCAAGAAGGAGCGAATGGTCGCCTCAGCCATTTTGGCTAAGACGAACCGCGCCACAAACAAACATGATCGTCATAGGGCAATTTTGCAAACACACAAAATAAAACCCTACCGTTCCACACGGCACATCCATGTGGGAATAGGACCCTAGCGCTCAACTAGAAAGGAGGAGGAGTGACGCGATGGATCTTCCATCAAAGGCACTCCTCTTGCCTTAATTTCGGCCTATGGACAGAAATCGGGCTAGAGTCGAACTAGACTCTAGACAGATATTATTTTTCGGACCTCACCTCCTCAAGACATCGGTCTCGAGCCCCTGAAATCCAAAAACTATAATTAAATTCCATTTTTCATCCTAACAATGGCTCGTAGGCTACATAGAAACATGACCTATTTTCGGGCAGGCAGGGTTTTTTCAGTGAGCTATGTAAGACACCCGACGACCCCGAACCCCGGCGTCATCAGTTTTTCCTTAAAACTGGACCATACCTAAATACCCACGTTGCAAACGCAGTCGTGCAGTCAGAATCATCCAGAAAAATAGCAAGGAGGAGTTATGGCTGCCTAAACCCAGGTAGCGTCTAGGCTAAAATGACCCAGGTCACAATAGTGTCCGAAAAACCTGAAACTTGGACCCTAAGCAGGATGTGATGTTGCAAATGCAACCGTGTGGTCAGATCTAGAACAAAACGCGTGCAGGCAGCATCTGCACTGGCAGTGACTGCCAGCGGCGTGACTGCTGAGGAGGCGTGCCCATGGAGCTGAGCACGTCATTCGTCTGAGGGAAGAGGCTCCAGAAAAGTACGTGCAGGCCTCAGCGTATGCCGGCTCCACCGGACAACACTCCAGCAGCATCGCGTCTCGTCGTCAGTCATCTGCACGCCGATGTACACAAGCCGGAAGGACACAACAGAGCAGAATAAGAGATGCGCGAAAACCAACCGTTTCTCACATACCGTTATAAACCGGACGTGTGGTCCCAAGGGATTAGCAACCTGGCTCACTTAGCTAAAAGCATGCAAATGAGACAAACTCAACCACATCGACCACAAGCGTACGCGGTGCATGCACTCCCAAGTATTTTTCTCATGTGAGAGCTAGCCATCACACAGTGAAAACTGTGTGATGGCTAGCTATCTGAGAGCAAGTGTGCTCTCAGATAAGACTGAGCACGACTGATCTCACGCCAATCTTGCACCCGGCTCAGATGCCAACGATGTGTGGCCCACAACGTGTGTGCCTTGAGCTTCATGTCTGCCTAGTCATCTGCAATGGCGATGTTCGTGAGTGGATGGAGGCAAGAGGTCACTTGCGTGCCTAACAGGTAGAACCAACAAAGTCAACATGTGTCGGTGACACCCACACCAACACAACCTGCCCACCGATCCAGCCCCTTGATATTGAGGACCACGATGGAGCAGGAGGCTGTTGGTTTTCGCGCATCCCTCATTGTGCTCTGTTGTGTCCTCCCGGCTTGTGTACATCGGCGGGCAGATGACTGACGGCGAGACTCGACGCTGATGGAGCGTCATCCGGTGGAGCCGACGCACGCTGAGGTCTACTCGCAGTTCGCTGGAGCCTCCTCTCTCCGGCGACGTGCTCAGCTCCATCGGCAGGCCTCCTCGGCGGTCGTGCTGCCGGCGGTCACTGCCACCGCAATTGCTGTCTGCATGCGTCCAGCGCGTCCCGTCGCGTCTGCATCGTCATGCTNGGAGCAGGAGGCTGTTGGTTTTCGCGCATCCCTCATTGTGCTCTGTTGTGTCCTCCCGGCTTGTGTACATCGGCGGGCAGATGACTGACGGCGAGACTCGACGCTGATGGAGCGTCATCCGGTGGAGCCGACGCACGCTGAGGTCTACTCGCAGTTCGCTGGAGCCTCCTCTCTCCGGCGACGTGCTCAGCTCCATCGGCAGGCCTCCTCGGCGGTCGTGCTGCCGGCGGTCACGGCCACCGCAAATTACTGTCTGCATGCATCCAGCGCGTCCCGTCGCGTCTGCATCGTCATGCTCTGCCTAGGGTCCTTATTGCATGCTGCATGGCCCTGTTCGGCGTCATGGACCACCGTAGGCACTGCCTGGATTCGGGCAGCTATAACTCTTTGCTCCTGTTTTTCTAGCTGATTCTGACCGCACGACTGTGTTTGCAGCGTCGGTATTATGGTATGGTCTAGTTTTCAGGCAAAACGGACGACGTCCGGGTTTGGGGCTGTCGGGCGTCTGGCAGGGCTCACCGAGAAAACCATGCCTGCCAGAAAATAGGTCCACAGCTATTTTCTGATTGGCTGGTTAGTTGAGTAACAACTTCTACACTAGTGGGGGGGGGGGCTAGAACTTGGAGGGGTCTCCCATTGTTGCTCATTCTTCATTCCTAACCAGTTACTTTCAGTTTTCAGCTGCTTTCTGGCGCTAACTCTGGCGCGCGCGTTTCTGAGTAACAAACCCAGAGCTTCCAGACTTAGACTCTAGAGCAGCAGACTGAGGGGGCAGCTGACTTAAGCAACGAGCGTGGAAGCCCGCACGCTGCATCAACAACGCTGCTGCCCCAACCTGCTGCCTAGGCTTTCCATTTTGGTATCAGAGCCAGAGCGTAGCAGCAG